>CALYDF020005736.1:0-14068 GCA_944474145.2 Dicrocoelium dendriticum | reverse complement strand
GCTGGTACATCTGACACAAACCAACGCCATTGTCCCTTTTTTTATTCACTTTATCCAGAAGGCAAGGATGGCCCAATACCAGGCCAGTCACAAGTTGCACCCAATGCCACAACATATCCCTTACTCCAATCAATTGTAGAGTACACAATGGAGAAAGTTTCCCCGCGCCCGAACTTACCAGTTGTGGAAACCATAGTATCATCATCACCCGCATATCTACCTTCCTTAACCAAAGATACATGTTCAAATGCCTTCGATTATCTTAAGCCATATATCGACGGAATCGCGTCGAACAAATCCAATACAACATCGTCATCGGTGGACAGCCCTGTATCGTTTCAACAAATAAGGAAATTGTCCCCACAGTTGTTTTCAAGGCGCATTTTGTTGCTCAATACACGCCCCATAAAAAACATATTCCACTTCCTACGCTAATTTATCTCAGCAGCTGATGCACAAATCCTACTTGTGACAGATGGTGGCTAATGGAAAATACTCCTGAGTTGAACTACCACATAAGCTATTATAAGCGTTTTATTGGTTGTCGTAATTTCAAGTAAGGAGGTGGTTGCGTCATTTACATTCACAATGCGGTATGTGTATCAGTGGCGAATGTCCCCTCCCATACTTACTTCGCAGACATCTTATTTGTAAATGCACACGTTGATGGTCACATGTTACTCCTCGGATGTCTACGCATGCATCCCAATTCCAGTGCCACATAAGTTAACGCAATACAAGACATATTCTCTTATATAGCTGACCAACCTACCAATAAAAATGCACTTGAGAACTTTCCTGGTAGTGAACACAGAGTAGTATACTTACATTCATTGACCTTACATGATCTCAAACATTAGCCGTGTCCAAACTGCAACTACATTCCAGGAATTATGTAGCCGTCTACTATGATATGTTCGCCTAATTAATGAAATCTGCTCAATGGAATAGTTAATTTTTAATGAAGACTCATAAACCGCTGCAGATGTTCTCTACAACATTTGCATATGTACTGATGCACTCGCTCCCACTGTGCCTCGACACTTTCAGCACAGTAACAAAACGCATATGTCTCACCTAAAACTACCAACAAGCTAAAACGGTGTTAACGGCCTATAGTTAATCAAATGACTTTTCCTTGTGGGCACAAAACCAAAAGCTTACCACAGCTCTACGGCTGGCACGTAATAACTTAGAGATCGCTGAGAAAAAATCCCTCTGCAGCCAGCATCAAATTCGCGACCTAATCAACATTATAAAGTGTAAAATACCAAATAGAGTCACGACACGATCTCACTGGTTACGGCAGATAATTACATACTAACTGACCCGACCCACACAAGTGCAATCCTTAGTCAGTACAAGAAAAATCTGTAAAATACACAAAAATCTCCCACCTCGGCGGATCAGGTAATGTACCTCATGCACTTATCTAACTCGGGGTGTCGACATACCCTTGATTCTATTGATTATACTCAACATATCCATGAACTCTGGCAGTGTAACAACACAGTGAAAAGAAGCCATTGTCATACCGTGACACAACTCACACTCCTTGTTCGAACCAAATAACTGTCGTCCAATAACCCTTACATCTATCTTATTCAAATTCCTAGATCGACTTGTAGAAATTGCAACGGTAGACGTTTACTGTCTCGTAATTGAATCACTGACTCTCAAGACGCTTTTGTGTATGCTAGTTCGTGCAAAACATGTCAACGTGCATCACTACTTTACCTAACTGCTTCACAGGAAAAATGCAGTTCTGCAGTCGTTATTTACCTCGATTTACATAAAGCTTCCGGTCGAGTGCCTCATGGAAAACTAATATCCAAATTGATGTTTTATTAATAGGGAAACCCTTAATTTCATGGTACCAACCGTATCTCAAAACTCGAACACAGATGACGCAGATTCGGAACACATATCTGAAGCAACACAGTCACAAGTGGTGTGATACATGGCCGTGCCCTTGGTCCTACACCGCTTTTAAGTATGTTTACGATACATCTGATGCCGTAAACTTCGGAAGACTATGGGTGTTGGCCGACGATGTCAAAATAATCTACACTTTAACCCCGCTACCATAAACAAACTACCAATAAGATTAAGCTCGACCTCCATGCGTTCGGAAGCTGGTTTTCAAAGTAGGGAATGTTGTTTACTACACACATCTTTTACGCTATGTCTTTCAAATGAGACAAAACATCTAGCAGTTTAACCTTTTGTGATAATCAAAGTAACATATGCCATACGGTTGGTGATCTCGGACTGAGGTACTAATGCTCGCTCATCTTCTCCGAATAGTTAGCCTGCGTCACTGTAAAGAACAGAAAATGCATTGGAATTTATTTAGAAATTTCAATATAAAAGTGCCCATAAACTTCGCTTTTTGTTCACTTTTACTTCCTCTTTTGTAGTACTGCTCGATGGTATAACGTAGTGCTAACCGCATTGCCCTAAAAAATGTACAGAGGGCATTGACAAAGAGCCTATTAGGAACATCATCAAAATTAGAATATTCCGTGCAATATGATAAACTCAAGCTTGATCTCATCTGGTTGGGACGAATGTAGCATAACTTAATCATATTCTATGATATCCTGTATACAAAACATGTTTTCAACCTTAACTTAGCAATACCAAAATCGCCATCATACAACACACGAAATAAGGAACATTCGCTAGTGGAATGCAGGTCGCAGATCACCACATCTAATGACTTCTTCCTTAACAGATATGCACAAATCTGGAACAAAATACCAACTGATATCCGTGCTGGCAATTCACAGCAGGGATTACAAAAAGGACCAGCATACAATTGACCGTGCAAAATGTGATCCATCTATTGGGGTGTCACCTGAAGAATAGTCAAGCATACGAACAAAGTCCAGGCTTTATTTGCTATAGAAACTAGCCTACAATCCAGAGCGATTCTTGCAATAGTAAGGCCCCATGGTCACCGTCTTCAACGTCCTTCTTACCTATGCCTACTAAATGTTGTCATCTACAAGTGTGTTATGAGGGAGGAAGTCATTCGAACACCCGCTTCACATTCTCCGTCTTTAGTGTCAATGTTCCTGCTAATTTCATTGCAGTTTACTATTACTTTTAACTACTATAGATGCTCATCTTGCTCCTGTTTCATGTGAGGAGCAACAGCAGAATTCGATACTACTAAATAGCCATGAACAAAGCAGCTACCAAATTCGCAACAAGAAAGTTGATCCCTACTTTATACAGTTCCGTATTAATATTCTCAGGAAACCTAACAAAGCCGGTATGAATATCCTATGCAACATCACGCAACACATTGAAACAACAGGCACTTTGATACCTTATCAAAATGAAAAGCGATTTTTTTACCGTTGTACATTTTTCGATCATTCGTTCTCGTTAAACTAGAAAATGCTTTGTTTACACGAGCTTGCCGTCACAGGCGTGCCTCAGCAAAAATAGAATATACAATTTATACAGCATCTGACATTGACAGAAACTCGTCTAAAAGTAATAAGGCGCTACTGAGAGGAATATGCAACCTTTTTCAACCTTGCTAGGTGTCATTCTAACTGGGTGGCCAGAGCGAAAGAAACAGCTGCCTAAGTAACTAACACCCTACTACAATTTTCGTGATGAACTCTCTATCTATGATGGTTTGCTGTTCAATGGAATCCGTATTGTGATCCCGTAATCGCTCCGAGAAGAAATGCTGACATACGTTCATCGCGCTCACCTGGTTGCCATCTATACAAATAACCAGGAATGACCAGGTCAGGAATGACGCCTTAACAAACAGAACCATGTATCGATTTGTGATGCGGGCCGTTCACATAAAATCCGGCAGTCGAGGGAACCAATGATGCTGCACCTTGTCTCTGAACGGGCGTGGCAGAAGGTGGCGGTAGATTTATTCAGTGACAATGGAAAGGATAACTTAAACGCAGTGGATTACTGTAGTGATTATTTTGAAATTGATCTACCCACTACTACGACCGCTGAAGCATTAATCAACAAACTCAGATGTCTATTTACGCGGCACGGTATGCCATAAGAGCTGGTCTCTGATAATGAACCCCAGTTTACTAGCACCGCGTTCCATGCCTTTGCAACCAGATAGGAATTTCTGCACCAGCAAACTAACCCATATCACAACCAATCAAATGGAATGGCTGAGTTGGCGGTGAAGCAGGCCAAACGACTTTTACCAAGGGCTAGAGCTACTGGCCAGGACCCGTACCTCATGCAACTGGAGAATCGCAGCACCCATTTAAAAGAAATCAGCTTGAGCTTAGTGTAGCGCCTATACCGCCAAAGGACTCGAACTCCGATGCTGGCATCTGCCACACATTTGTGCCCAACTGCGCTATATCATGAGAGACTACGGTGTAGTCTGAGAAGACGAACGACTACCCAGGAATGGTCCTACGACTGCAATGCACGAGTACTGCCTGAGCTTACAGTGGTGGAGGAAGGGTTTGTTCAACCATCACCCTATATTTAAGTGCGGTGGAAAAAAAGGCGTAGTGACTGTGAAAGCAGATGCGAAGCCTTGCAAATGAATGTTTGGGGAAAATGTGTAGAATAAATCCAGTGCATTTGCGACGACACAGGAGACAGAACTGTGGTTTGGGAGTGGAGCGTCCTATTGCCTGGGGCAAAGATACCATAGTCGCAGACACAGCGAAGGCGACGCCCAGTGACAAGGTGTACGAGGCACATAGCAATATGAAAGTGCATGGACAAAAAAACGGGGTGTTATAATGGAGGTGTCATCCCAGATTAAACTCATGGACCAACCGAGCGAGCCAGACGGGCAATGGGAGACGGGCGCAACATAGTTGATTCCTGGACACTGATAGGCCGTTATGCAAGTCAGTTGCGCACCGTTAGTTTAACTATGTCAAAGGAGGAACATCATCGACGCGAAGGGGTCGTTATTTATGGACGCAAACGTGCAAATTATATTTAGGATTTAGGCTTGCGCAACCTGCTGTACTTTTCCTTGAGTCAACCTTGCCGAATAACGCTTGTCCCTGAAGCAAATAGTTCCGCATCACTGGGTGCGCCCAGTAAAATAATCCCTCAGAAACTGGATGATAGGTGCAATTCCAGCATAATGTAGGTTACTCAAAAGAAGCTCGCATATACTGCTGAAAGCATTACTATAGTAGTTGAAACATAATCACACGGCTTTGTTCATGTTTTCTAGTGATTTTAGCTTTGAGTACACCACAAACTACGTCAAACAAACTACAGTAGATAATTTGAACGGGTTAGAGTAAGCAAATTTGCAATGATAATCTTCTACAAAGACCATCAAGTTTACTGACATGCAAACATTTGACGGGTATTTATTTGAAAGTTTCTATGGCACCGTTGTAATTCCAGCGCCTCTCCGACAGTCAGAAACACTATGTGAGTTCACGCGCAACTTGTAAATATCAGCAAAGGACTGAGCCAATGAATTCACATACATCTTAAGGACAACGAAAGATAGTTGGTCGGGGCCACTTACGTTGTTGTAATTTAGGTAAGACGATTTATGGTGCACTGTATTTCTTTCAGTGGAAGATACTTAGGTTGTAAATTAGTACACTTACGCGGAAGAATGGTAATAACTGGAGTTAGCGCTGATGCAAATCTACTGCGGTTGAATTATTAAATGTCCCTTTCTGGATTAAACACTCGGTGTCAGACTCCACTAAATGGTTTCAGTATCCGCTTAATCACGCGACATATTATCTCACAGCATGATCTGGACACAAAGATAGTTTAGGCGGCGCAACCCTACCCTGATAGAAATAGAAGGAGTTTTAACAGCAGCGGATCTTTCTTTTTGAAACCTATGATATTTTAGTCTATGTTGGCCTTTTAAGTATAGAGGGGAGAACTTATCCGCAGGATTAAAGACAGATTCCAGTGTACACAGGTATCGGCACAGAACGTAACTTGCCTTGTTCACTGCTCAAGGCACATAGATGCAGTAGTGTCAAGTATTTCTCACGGTCGTTATAATTTATGAGATGAAGATTACCTTCTAGTAAGCCTGCGAACTTAACAGGGATTAATCTCAATAAAGATTTTCTTGCTTTAGACAACAGGATTAACTTAAGCTTTAATTTGTCAACAATACTAATAAGCATCTGATTACACACAAAACAGCTTCTCACTGCTAACAAATATGAGGACAAAAGTTGATAAGATTCTGGTGAGGAGTTTACGTATTACATCCCGAGATCTACGCAATAAGTGGTATCAAGTCTGTTAAATTCTATAACACAAATACGGTTACACTGATCGATATGGTGGATGATATATGTAGTGAGTTGCTAATATAATTCCTCCGCTTTACTGATGGAAGAGCTAGGAGAAACAGAAACATTCGCCTGCCAACTGGATTAGCAGCCACCTAAAGACCTTGGCTTCAAAGTTAAAAATTTGTCTATTAATAGGTAGAGAAAGGAAGGTAAGCCGGCTTTGTTGACGTGAACCACAAGGGATTGATAACATTAATAACACCTCTGCCACGGTTCCGGAGTGTAAATGGCTGGTCGATATGCAAGCAAATGTATCCCTCAACTATGTCGTCCACATACTCAAGGAGCCATGTATGTTTATGCATAATTACACTTAGCTTAAAGCGTTCGCGACAGCATATTTTGCGTTAACCTCATTCATTTTACTCATAACTGATTGGGTATTAAAGGTAAATATAGTGGGTATACTCATGTTGCGATGTGTTCTCTTCCGGCAAACAACCTTCATCTGGCATAATGCTTTGGGGAAGACTTGCTGTGCTTCGTGTACATTCGCTTCAGTTTATTTCTAAAAGCTTAACGGCGGAAAACTGAAGCGCTTAGCGGAGCAGAAAGATATAAGAAATTTAAACTATCGCAGGTTAGGTTATCATGACTTTGCTTAATGCATGGATTGAAGTAGAAAAGAAAAAAGAAAAAGTTGCCGAAAGCATTAGTGTAATTCCACAAATGAAACAGAATGGTATAGCTGTTTGAAAACTCCGCTGATGCTGTTAGCAACTGGTAATATAATGAACAAATGCCAACGTGTTATTTATTCTTGTGTTAACTAGTAATAATAACGGCATTATTTTGTAATACATTAAACCCAACGTGAGAAGTTAAAGATTTGCGCAAATATTTCCATTCCAATATGACTGCTATACACTGCTGTTCTATTATCTCAACGCGTATTTTGGAGACATTTTAATATTTTCCTTTTTATTTTAAAAGCACTTCAGATGATTTTGAGTATGTTACTTAAGCATGCACACATTACTGATGGCTAATGTAGAATTGAAATTATATTCATCTTCTTTTTAGTTCATTGTCTGCACAAACATGAGTTGTTTTATCCATCAACCCCATGTACCGTTTACCAAATATGGTTAGTATCTCATTGAATCTGGTTAATCATCGTTAATTATTTATAACGAGAATCTGGAGTGTGTTTTCATTAACTATGCTGAATAAATGGATTACATCTCAGTACGACCAATACAAGGATTTTATGGTAAAGAAACCTGCTTACAGCAAACTTAACAGTTGCTTTGCTTGCGGTTTATGCGCCTAAATTTTCACTCAGGTAAGCTGACGTTTAACTTTGCAAATAAAACAAATATTTCAAACTAAAACCGCGGATGGCATCGCAGTAGATTCGTGAGACATTTGTAACACATGGTACAAGGTGTGTGACGTAGTGACGTCACGAGTTTCAAACCCATCTCCTTTTAACTCAAACAGCAATGGCGGAAATATTGAACCAGCTGCATGCAGCTTTCTTATGTGTTTGCTTCATGGGGCACAACAAAAACTTAGTAGTAAAATACATGTACCGTCATGACTTTCTATTGATTACCCCAGAGAATTTAAGCAAATTATATTGGTTACGCATGAAGTTCAAATCTGTAGTGATGGTAAATAGTCTGCGATATGTTGCCTTGGGCGAACTGGCTTGCACTTTGGCACTAATAAATTTAGCAACAATTAAATATTCGCAGTACCTTCTTAACTTTAGATAAAGTTGTTTTGTTTTGTCAGCGCTAAAATCGCAACGTCAAAAAGAAACTATATAATAGAAATCTCAAAAGCATTCAAGTGTCAAGTTTTGTAGTTATGTAAAATACCATTAGTCGGGAACAATTTTTTAATTGCAGCTTTACAATCGTTTCGTCACTAGTCGAGTTGACGTCCTCATGGCATTCCTTGACGATGAGGAAAAGCTTAATTGTAATAAATTTGACGGGATACTTCTTACTTGCAAATTCCCTACTTAGCGTGCACTTAGTGGCCAACTGGCTTCGTAAATTGATTTTCAATTGCTTTCTTGCTGTTCTCTCTGTCGAACTTTACCTTGACTTGTTGGATAAAGCATTGACTGAAGCATTTCAATACCCGCAACTTCTCATTGCTTCAGTTTGAACTATAAACCAATTTTTATGCACCAAAGGGGTCGAAATGATCTCCACAACTTACGTTTCTCTCCTGTTGTTGTGGTTGTGGTTTTGCAAGTCAGCACATCTGAACTATTCCCATCAGCTCCCAGTGAATGCTGGAGTCATTAACTGCAATCGTGTTAGATGAACGTTACAACAAACAATCCACTTGCAGACATTTGGTATCCATTTGCACGGATTTCTACTTTTGATAGCTGCTCGCTGTCCGGTATATTTAACTAGTTACTGAACTATCCACCAAGTTACCTTAAATCTGTAACACATAATCCGTAAAGGATGAAATGCGGATATATAGTTAACCGAATACGTACTTAACGTTCTTATTGCTTGATGAGCTAAACAGCCGGTATGGGTGACTGCGGATTTTGCATTCAAAATTCGCTACTAGCTAACTATGTCTGAGTAGATCGAACGACCTAAACTCGCAAACCTTATCAAATGTTCATCATACGGAAATTCGATTATTGAAACTTAAGGGTCGATTAGTACATCGCTGCTGTTGGATGCGGCGTTTGTATGCACAGCGGCCAGCTTCACTTTTGGCCTTCTACAGTAAACATTTTAAAGGCGTTAGCACCAGCTCCGATCTGTACGGGCCCTATGGGCGTAAAGCAGCAATCTTGGAACTTGCTTTCCCGCAAGGTCAGGATTACCAATCAAGGTCACAGACGGTCGCATAATCCTGTGCTCTGTGGTAATCCTGGATTATTCCGTTCAATTTTTGTGCTACATTCTCGGAAATACGCCCAGTCATTTCGGCTCGCCGAGTTCTATCGAACGGGATTTATTTTTGCGCAGTAAGTCCTCCGTCTCGCTATTTCATCCCAACCGGCGTCTTCGGCAATTTGTACATTAAGAACCATGCTTGAAAGCTTGTTTTTTCAAGGTAATCTCAGTGAATTTAAGAAACCATTCTACAGAGCTTTTCTAAAGCTATCAGGTGACATATAGCTTAGTACTGTGCACCACCATACACCATAGATACTGGCTATTTTGTCCTTTCATCTATATTCCTTCGTGCACCTTACCACACGAAGTGTTTGTGATTCCATACACGCTTGCGCCAGGACCCATCACCACCAAACTCGGACAGCGACGGTTACCGCTAGCCGGACTAGTCAATTCACGCAGCTCACAACGGTGCGACCGGCGTGATTTAAAGTGCATACGAGTCACTAAGCCATGGGAAGGCGAAGTTTATCAGCGGGTCCACGCGTGAACAAAACAACGAAGGTCAATCATGGCTCAAGTAAGCGGAGAACTCACATCACAAAACTCACGTGCTCTTTGTGTGCAAATTCTTACGACGAAGTGGACGTGAACTCAGAACTTGGCGGAAACCGCAGCCTAATAACAAATAGTTTGTGGTTCTGTGATGCGTGTTCAGATAGCCCAATAGCCAAGATTATCCGAACTCTCAACGCGAGGTGTGAAATGTTGGCTGTTGTGTCATCCGAACAGAAAGAATTGGTCAAGGCTTTGGGAAAGAAAATCGCTGAACTCGAGTTGCAGCTTAGTGTATTAAGTAGCCCTAACCCCAGACCTACCAAAAGACCAAAGTTATCCATTAAAAAAGTTACACGTTCCGGCGAAAAACAAGCACCATTAGCGATAAACAACTGTGATGCCAAGCCAGTTGAAAATTCTATAAAATCTTCTGTTGTACCGCAAGGCGTAAAGAGTTATGCACACATTGCACGATCATCGCTATTAGCTGGGCAGCACATTACAAACTGTGTGAATAACGTCGTTGCACAGGAGAATTCTTGCTGCAGACTTGACTTGTCTTCCCCACAAGACAAGACCAACACTCCCACACGACAAACCTCCACACAAAAAGAACTGCAACAAACTAAATTACTACGCAACCAACAAGCGATGACAGTCATATGTTCAAACGTACCAGAACCCACCAGCGAGTCGTTAAAAGGTCGACAAGCCGAAGAGCAAAATCGCTGGACTGAGATAAGCTGCGCACTAGGACTAAACGTTCTCCCAACTAGTCTTACACGTCTGTCACGAAACCCATCGTCTCCTCACGTAGGGAAACCTCGGTTATTGCGAGTAACATTTGGCAACACAAAGGACTTGGAGGATGTTCTCTTAGCAAGCCACAGTCTACCGAACTCTTCTCTCAGTGCCCGCATTTTTCCAGACATGCCATGGAAGAAAGACAAAAGCGAAAATCCGACCCAACCGCGTCTCGTCAAAATGTAATGAAGAAAGTGGTGTTGGTTCATGGTGGGCCCGAACTAAAACATGGCGACACCAGGGAAAGACAAAAGCACGATATTGATGAGTGGCGCTACATCACAGAACTCTATGGCATGCAGAATGTTGTGGCATTCGACGTCAGCCGCTTAGCTTCCTCCCCAAACTATCAAGGGAGCGGGCCGAAAATTTTGAAAGTTACCTTGGCTACGCCGGAGATGGCATCAATGGCAATTAACGTGTGGTACCACAGCAGAAGGCTAGGACCACCAGAAGTACGACTGAGACCATTCCTGCAAGCAGTACAGACCACTGGTACAGTTGAGTCAGATCTGGCTTTTCCGACCATAGACCAGCCAAGCGTGCAAACACTCGTGTCAAAAAACGTGGGCAGACCGGCACTGTTTGTGCCGGTCAAACACAGCGAACCCACCTCCTAATGCGGCAACAAATGCAATGCTGCTACACAAACGCCCAAGGGCTTTACTCCAAGTTGCCGGAATTGCGCCATCGGCATGAAGCAGCAACTTGGGACATCATAGCATTAACTGAAACCTGGCTCTCAAACGAGATTTTGGATCCAGAAATTGAACTTAGTGAAATGTCAGTCATTCGAAATGATCGTCCATCTCGCGGTGGTGGCGTTGCTATCTACCACCGAGATCACCTGAAATGTGAAGCTCTCACTGAGCTTTCCTTTATTATCCCCGACGCCTTATTTTGCCGGCTGCAGCTATCCGGTCCCGATGGTTGTCGTCAGAAGAAGACACATGATGCTTGCCTCGTAGCAGTTGTCTACAGGCCGCCGAACTCCTCCGCCGACAGCCATGATATTCTGTTAAATGCTCTCTAATATGCTATGTCGAAAAAGTACTCACACTACCTAATAATGGGTGACTTCAATGTACCGTCAATAGCATCTGTGTTCCCAAGTGGGCCATGCTGCAAATCAAAACTCCTTGAGTTTTTGACTATGGCAGTTTTGTATAACCATGTGGATCAACCAACCAGACACCGCGGTTCAAACAAGCCTTCAATACTTGATTTAATACTGACTAATGAGGAGTTAATGGTTGAGTCGATTTCATACAACCCCCCGCTAGGTTGTAGCGATCATTCAGTTCTAACGTTTGATTATGTGTGTTATGCCAGTATGGTTGACAAAGAACCAGAAACCCGACGATTCATCACCAACTATTCCAAGCTTCACACTATAGCGACAACCTTTGACTGGGACCTCCAGATGCACACCTCGGCGAATGATGCCTGGCAAGTGTTGAAAGGCAAGATAAACTGGGTCCTACAATCAGCTTCAAAAGACGTACCATTACGAGTTTCGCGACGGAGCAACAACTGGATCCGGAGTAGAACACGTAAGTGGTTGAATAGGCGAGACGAGTCTTGGAGGGGTCATTTGCTAGGTCCAAGTGATATCACTTGGAATCATTACAAAACAGTCAGAAACTACTGCACTTCACTCCTTAAAGCTGACAAGTACGAATGGCAGGAAACTATGGTAGGCAAATGTACTAGCAATCACAAACTGCTCTACCGGTATGTGAATCACAAAAGGAAGGTTAAGACGGGAATACCACCACTAGAGACGGCCAATGGCCTAACGGTTACTGAAGAAGAGACCGCGGACGCATTGCTCATGCAGTTTGTCTCAGTGACTAGACACACCATGAAACCATCGCCTTGCTACATCCCAGCAAATGTCGTCGGCTTATCCACGGTCAACTTTAGCCCTACATCTGTGGCAAAGAAATTACAGTCGCTGAGGGAAAATAGTGCGCCGGGAATTGACAAGATCTGTCCGAAAGTACTTAAAACCCTTGCACCCACCATGGCAGTCCACCTTGCAACCTTTTTCCAGTTTCTATTTGATTCTCATACACTTCCGTCTGAGTGGAAACGTGGACTTATCACTCCGATATACAACGGAGGTAAGCGGTCAGACCCTGCCAACTACCGACCTATTACTCTCCTTCCTGTTCTATCAAAAGTGATGGAGTCTATAATCGCTGACGAAATGGTGAGATATTTTGAAAGTCTACAAATCATCTCCAAACTCCAACATGGATTCAGACGCGGACGATCTTGCCTCACCAATCTACTACTTGCTCGGGACTCATGGACCAGGGTTGCTGACGAGGGAGTTCACGTAGATGTGATTTACTTAGACTTTTCTAAGGCATTCGACAGAGTCAATCACCCAGCATTTCTCCGAAAGCTTGCGGCCTATGGGATCCACGGATCCTTGCTCACATGGTTGGAAAGTTACTTATACGACAGAAGAATCGAGGTAAGGATCGCCAACACCCACTCCGATAGCCAATGCGTCACTAGCAACGTACCGCAAGGATCAGTTCTCGGCCCGTTACTCTTTTTAGTCTATATCAACGACCTCCCTGCCAACATTCAATCACCTATGCAAATATTCGCCGACGATGCTAAGATGTGGCGAGCTATTCAGTCAACATCTGACCCTGTCTATCTGCAGGATGACTTGAACCGGATTCACGAATGGGCAGTAAACAACCAACTACCCCTGAACCCCGAAAAGTGTCACCTGTTGTCGCTGCGCAGGAACTGCAGCAACACATATCACCTGGGGCAGCACGTTATAAAACAGTTGAGCAACGAAAGAGACTTAGGGGTCATCGTGCAAGAAGGTCTGGGTAATTCGCTCCAATGTTGAAAGGCAGCTAACATAGCGAACTTAAACTTGAGGCTTTTGAGGCGAGCGCTCGGTACCTACGAGTGGCAACTCGTGCCATTATTGATTAACGCCCACATTCGTCCCCACCTCGAGTATGCTGTGCAGGCATGGCGTCCGTGGTTAAAACGGGACATTCGTCTCCTGGAGCAACCACAAAGAAGAGCCACTAAGGCAACACGTGTTCTATCGGGCCTTAGCTATGAACTGCGCCTTCGTTCGATCGGTCTGTACTCCTTAGAATACCGACGACTTCGCGGTGATCTGATCCTCACTTACCGGATACTAAGAGAAGAGGACCATCCATGTAAGTCGCTGTTAACGTTATCTGCCGACAAACGATGCCGAGGCCATGCACTAAAACTTGTGACTCAATATTCCCGTTTAGATTGTAGAAAGTTTTTTTTACTCTCTTAGTGTCTGTCCGCACTGGAACGCACTGCCATCGCATGTGGTGAACTCCCTAAACATCGAGACATTCGAAAGACTATTGGACTTGCACTTACATGATACACATTATGTAACGGTATGACAAAATGCAATGTCTAACTTACTGATATTTTTGTGTCACACCTGAAACTTTTGTTTTCTTCCATTTGCCATCCTGTGGGTCTTGTAAAGTTATTGCTTTTTATCCCACCATACACTATTGAACTATTGAACTA
>CALYDF020005735.1:0-14073 GCA_944474145.2 Dicrocoelium dendriticum | reverse complement strand
AGGAGACGACCAGGAGACTCTCTGAAAATTCCAGGAACATTGCCCAGGGGGTATTCGGGGATTGGGCTTCAGCCAACTTCTCACTGATGCTCAATGTCTACTCGCGTCCCCACGTCGAATATGCAATCCACCCTTGGCAAGCTGGGATAAAGCATCATTTGCAGCGCTCGAAACTACTTAGTTTGCAGCAATGAATTTTCTCAAATGTTCGCCCAACCCTCCGTACCAGCAACAACTACAGATACTTGGAGTGTTTAGTGGACACTGCTGACGGCGACGTGTAAACCTTATATTAGTATACCAGGTACCCAGTCACGTATGCTGATACCAACTGAAACTGCTCGAGCACCAAGCTGTGTCCACAATACAGCCGTATAGCCTGTCGACCAACTTACCTCTACCTCCAGATTTGCCAACCCTGAAGCGATCATCCAAACACTCATGTTGTTCCTACATTAATCATTTGCAAAAAGCGATTGGATATGATGTGGAGCTCCTTACACTCTGTTATATGAACGGATTTGCTAAGGTATATTTAGGCTAACTAGCTTCTTTGGTATTATAAGCCACAGTGACGCACGTAAACTTGTGCAGACGGGTGAGCAATCCGATAGTTGCTTGCGATAAACATGGACCAGAACAATTTGTTGTTCCGTTTTTCACGGTAACATCTCACTCCTAAGAACCATTTTATGTTTGCCAACACTCAGTCACTTCTCTAATGCTCAGTTTCTTTGGTACACATGTGTAGTATTTGAATTCGCAACTCATACTATTACCAACCAGCGGGACCTGTTAAGCCCATGCATCTTTTACCCGTCAAAAACATTGTTCATTGTTCCAAGTGTGAGAATCTTTAAAATTCATGAACTGTCATCTAATCTGCTTGATCTCGATAATCTGCATGTTTATAGAAAATATTACCTGACGCTCCCTCCAGGAGCACATTGACTGAGTGGACATTCATTCCTTTACAAAGCATGGCTTTCAGAATGGACATTCTTTCATCACTACAAACCTGCTAGTTATGACAGAAGAGCAGGGAAAATCAATATATTCCAGTCAACACTTAGAGGTAATCTTTGTCGGATTTAGCAACGTTTTCCATGAGGACACCCACATCACCGAGTATTCTTTAATGAACAATGAATAATGATTTGTCACGGGTAAAAATGCATGAGAGTGGCAAGTCCCGCAGGAAAGTTGGAGTAAAAATTAAAATTTGTAGGATCATCGAAGAAGTGAATCCTTATTTCAAGCATCAGCCGAATTAAATTCACTACTGCTTAACGATAGATTTAAGTGGAAACGGGATGCGCACACGCAAAATAAAGTAGCGAGCTGTTATATTTCAGTTAGCGAGTGAGAAATAAAATAAATAAACGAAAACGCTCACTCGTTTGTTTCTTCATTTGACAGATGTCACAGGTTAATTCTCTTGAGCTACATTCCGGCTAATCACATGGACACTACTACGTGTATCCTCATCACCACATTGCGGAGAGGGCCGCTAAGCACATGGACAGGTTTGTGTTGTTTCGTCCTTCAAGTAGAACGGACTATATCAGGTAATAAAAGGTTTAAAGCGTTTCATCAAGACCCTTTTAGTATAGCGTTAATGAAGTGGCAAGGATAACGTGAGCCGGAAGGGTATTCCAGGCACTGGACATAAAGAAGGAAAAAACGTTTGTTCGACATTCAGGTCGACTGTAGTGCGGAGCCAGTTTGGGCTGATGAAATCTCTGGTTGGTATTTGGCTCAGCTGCAACAGATTGCGACATGGATGAGTTGGGTTCGTCAAAATTAAGTAAACAAGGATTAGATCAATTCCCTGACGTCGACATTTACCGCTGTACAATCTCAGTGGCTGCGTTCTGTGTTGGTACGACATATGAAACAATCCTCTAACGAAATTGGTCGCTCTGTGTTGCGAAGCTTTCAGTGCATCGATGTCTCGCCTGCGCCAGAAACGCTAGGCCTGGATCGCATATTCCACGTGAGGCCTCAGGTAGATGTTCAGCATATGCGGAAAGATTGATGGCTCAATATTGCCGAAAGCCCACCCTAAGGGTACAAGATGTTGCCTGGCTTTTTCTGATGTCCTTTTAGCTTGTCTCGAGCAACCAAGATCGTACAGCACGATCATCCCGCGGTCGTTTTCTTGGAAGGCACGTTGTAAATGCTGGTCCCGAAATTGATATTCATAGATAAGCCGATGGTTTATGCCTAGTATTTTGCACTTAGGCACGTTGAACTGGATTCGGTTGTCGGTTGCCTACGCATAAGCCCTGTCCAGACCGCTCTGCAATGCCATGTACTCATCCGATGTCCTAATATCATGCCAAATTTCGAGATCTGCAAACAGTAAGACATTCGACTGTAGTACACTGCCAAGGTCGCTAATAATTGTGAGGCATAAACTTGGCCCCAGTACCGATCCTTTGGTCACGCCACACTGGACCTCAATTGGGTCGAAATTGGAGCTGTGGACTCTCACATGCAGCTGACGTTGAGCGAGGAAGTTGCCGATCCAACCGAGTATAGGGTCACGGATTGTCTAGCTCCGAAGCTTGTGAAAGAGAATGCGGTAGTCCAAACGATCGAACGCATTTGAGAAGTCCAGGTAGATAAGGTCGACTCCCAATCTGGCATCGGCTAACTCTTATCAGCTTGTTCGGGCTAGCAGCAAGTTTGTAGTGCAGTATCGATTTCGGTGGAATCCGTGTTGCTGTGACACTAGTCTGTTGTTGCTCTCAAAATATCCCATGAGCGCAACTACGATTATGCGTTCCATTAATTTGGATAAAACGGGGAGGGGAGTGCTTGGACGGTATTTCGAATGCTCTAAACTAGTCCATGATTTCGCGTTGTCGGAACTTGCATTTCTTCGAGACAACCTTGAAAGAACCGAGCTAATGGTATGGCAAGTTTCATGGCCGCTGTTTTCAAGGATTTCGGTTTGATTTCTTGCACGCCAGATGAGCTGTGCATGTGCAATGGCGTTCGATTTTCCATCGTTTTGGCTGCCGTGAACCAAACGTGGTTTAAGCCTGATGTCGATGTAAGGTGTGCAAAAGGCAGAGGAAATTACGGAAATTAAGGATGCAGTGTTGGCGATACACTTTGGCTGCATCATGTGCGGTTTGCGAAAAACCATCTGTTTCACGTAATACCGGCAGCCTGCGCTGCATTCTGCGGAGCTTGTTGACATGTATATACAGCAACTTGGGATTCGTACTGTATGTCGAAGCCAAATTCTCTTGGTGCTGGAATTTGCCTTCGCGGATCAACTTGACTCAGTGATTTCGTTGAGTTGTGTTAGAACCACCGTTCAGGTTATTTGGACAGGCTTTGTAAGCCCGCCAGGCTGAATCCGTTAAAGGCATGCATTTTCTAGTACGGCCCCAGATGAAATAATTTATTTAGTTTCGGGCTAAGGACCTTGTTCTCTGACGCAGTTGCCACTAGCTCAGTGAATTGGGTGACGAACATTATCCAGAAGACATTGGGCGGCTTCTCGTCCAGGAAGGACCAGTCGTTTTCTTGAGCGTAGTTGGGCAGTTTATCGTAATATGTAACGACCTAGGTTTCCTCGATGTTCTCACGCATATACTCCGATTAACAGATGTAATGAAAGAGCAACATCGCTTGATCGCTGCGGCCAAGTGGTGCAACTATGGTCACGAGGTCGACCATTATTTCCTCGTTGGAGTGCACATAGTCCGAAACAGAGGGTGTGTCACCCGTTCGCAATCGCGTCGTTGAGGTGACATGGTTGTACAAAGGTAGATCGGCAAACACCATTTCAAATCCGCTTTGGATTGTTCGAAGTGCGATACTGATAATTCGATTGAGTGCAGGTTGAATTCCCCCATCGGAAGGACGTGACTGCATGGTCGTGCGAATACTCCTTTCATCGCAGAAACTAGGAATTGTTCCATTTCCACGGTGGACATTGGAGGGCGATAAGCTATTGCTAGTAAACACATATCACCAAGTCTTAAGTGCATACCACACCAAAGAGCGTCGAGGACTTTCGTTTCTGGGTCCTCAATGACATCAACGTGCAGGTCGGATCGACAATGCGGTAGCACTCCCCTCCATTGTTAGGTCGATCGTTCCGTATGGAAGTCATACCGGGTAGTGCAATCTCAGCATCCGTGATCTCCGTGTTCAGCCATGTTTTGGTGACTATAATAGGACCCAGCGTGTGGAGACCTGACGCGTAGGAAGTTTGGTTAGCTTGCTGAGAAGACCTTGTGCATTGGTATATAAGCGGGTGAGGGCATCGGTGTTCAGAAGCTTGTGTGCGAATGCTGGTTTCCGGTGAGTGCCTATGCCAACACTTGCGGGGTCGGTTGCCCACCGTTCTTTTCTTTGACCAATGACGCAGGCCCCAGGGCCAGTTCCGCTTGTTGTATAGAACTCTCAGCGCCAACAAGCGGGTAACCTACTTGTCATGCTTCAGCTGTCGGTGTATTTCGCTTTGTTTTCGTTCTGAGCTACACGGGGACAAAATTGTATTGATAAGTTGCTTGTTTAGTGTTACATTGTCTAGCGGTGGCCTGGTGTCAATTGCTTTTTTACGTATTTCGGATGGCAGCATTTTATGCTTTTTGTGCCACATTTTTCTCACATGGTCTACCATCAGTTCAAAATGCAATGATAATTCCTCACTCCTGGAGCACACCTTTTGCAGTTAGGTGATAGCGATAACCTTGCTGTCGAATTAGCGAGAACATTTTCCAGTGAGAGTACTTCATGAATAAAACGCTATTCATCCCAATCATCCGCTTTAACCTGTACCTCGCTTAGTGCCTAGACAACGGCGACACCGTGAACAAGGATAGATTTGCGCCTTGTTGTTTACGGAAGTCATCCAAATTTTGTTTGATTTTCTAGCCTTCGCTAAAAGGAACATCTGGAAATATTCGAACAGTGCATGTGATGGTACTGAGGCGAATGCCTGACAAGAGGACTGCCTCTGCACCATTACCTAATTGAAGTGTTACCTGGAGTAACCGCGGTTCACCGTAGTGTACGGAGTTTGGGTGACGGACGAGATGCATCATACAGAGTGGTTTAGCTTAAACCCCTATTAGTTGACACAGGGAGTCCAACCGTATCTTGTCACATAGTATCTTATCTTTTATGGAGTTCGCCAGGATTCAGTCACATTGGAGCATATAACAGTCAGAGAATTATGGTAGTGTTTCATGTTCTCCATTTTTCAGTGACCAGTGACTGCTTTCTTCGGTTGGAGAAATGATGGGAATTGAGTCCCATGTTGGTATTGACAGTAGTAACTTGTGTTGGCAGCTAGCGGGTTGTACCGGGAATTGCCTCCATGATCTAGGTAGTAACAACGGACGCGTAGGTTGTCGGCCCTCTCACAATGTTTAGTGTGGAGGGGGATTCTGTTGAAGAGTGCGTGACGAACGCGCCTTTATGAGGAAACGCTAGTGTCGCAGTGGCTAACTCTGGATAGTTACCCTACCACTGTGGTGAATTAGAGCTTGATGTTGAGCATCGAGTGCGAGGCACTGATTTGTCTGCTTCGTGTGGGACAGGTTTCACGGCTGCTACCTTCTCAATACTCTTTGTCACCCTTTCGTATTTCTGCGCAAACACAGTTATATATCTGACAAGTGGAAGAGATCTACACTCAGTGCGCAAGCACAGCGAATCAGTCATAATATTAAGCTTTTTTATCTTGCAGAGACTAAGGCGAACACATCGAGAATGGAGGTATTTTTGGCAGTTTCTGCAGTCTATTCCAAATCGCACAGGTTTTACACACCTGTTTAAACCACAACGTACGTTTATTTCGGACGCTCCGGGCATAGCTTTCCGTGGGTGTCCAATACGTGCTATTATGACTGTCAGATCTGGGGAGTCTTTCTTTGCGACGTCTGCACTGAAAAGCCGTATCCAAACGCCGTCGGTCAACCTGGTGGTCTGGCCGACACCTGTTCGATAGCTGTAGAACAAATCCAAGATGGCGGACACAACGGCAGTTGAGCCAATCAGTGAGACCTCCGATAGTAGCCGGAGAATATCAACCAAATCCGCAAGGATAGAGAAATATATCAAAAACAAAGTATTAGTGCAAAATTCAAACACAGCAAACACGTATAACAGTAGTTCTAGAGGAAAGGTAAAATCTAGCGCGGCAAAGCAAAAATCCGCGGCAGCATTTAATCCTAGGTCAGAGAACTATGCAAATGAGAGTGAACAAGAGGCTGTTCCAACCAGTGAACATGACCAGTTAGTTTCCACAATATTCTGTCCTTGGTCCTGAACTTTTCAAGCTGTTCATCTATGACCGTCATGCAATCCTTCAAACTGAATTCCTACTCTATGCCAAGAACCTCAGGCATTGGTCGGAAGCGTCAGACTTCGGAGCTGCTGACAAGCCATAGTCAAGACTAAGCCCATAAAACGGGATGTACTAATAAATTACGGAAAAACCAGCGTCCTTCAAATTAGTACATCTGAGCCGCTTGACACTTGCCTTATTGAAGGTCTGTTCTGAAGTGCGCTGCTTGGGAGAAAACGTTGGTGTATTAACAGCCTCTGATCCGAAAACTTCTCAGGGAGAGCTGAGGAGAGTGGTCACGGCTTAAAGGATGTGATGTGCCACAAAGATTTCACCTCTCCGAATGACAGTAAAGATCTTCAGGCTCCTCTTTAGTGGGTCAAGCAGAAGTGCACATTGACAAGAACACGTTTGTCAGGATCGTCACTTGCCGGTGAGATTTCTCTGCTGCTGCGTTTTCATCGTTCTTGATTCTGGGTATTTTTGAATATCCGTCTGAGTACACTCATCCGATCAGGCTTGGTCCGAACTACACAGTGCGCAAACATCCTGGTCTGGATGCCTAACCGATCATCGTCTACCGCTGATTAGCAATTTCTGCAGTATTTCGGCGTAATCAGAAGTGTACAAAATCTACACCTTTATTACTTCCAGCAAGGTTCGTAGAATCGTTGGAAGTTACATGACCTGGTCCAATTATGAAAATCGATTCCAACCAAATCGATAGCTCTACAAAGCGCCCACCACCACTTACTTCCTTCCTCCCTCCTTTCGCAGATGACAGCAAACCCATGACCTATTTCCCAAGTCTAAATTCCGAGCGGATTTGCTTAGATGGTCAATCGTCCAACTCTGTCTGGTTGAAAAGAAAGTGTGCACTCACAGGAACGAACGGATCGACGCATCGCGGCACGGCGCAGAGGTAACCTCAGAGCTAACTTATGAAAAGGACACTCCAGTGCGTTTTGAGATCACCGGCCATCAGAAAGGGGACTGACACCTGACTGGTCTGTCTCGATTACTAGGTTAATTGCTCAACCCTATGTTTCTATCCATCAGAAAGTGTCTGAAGCCTCCATTCTGGGTAAAACATGTTACCCCTCGGGTTATTTCCGCAATATAAATCCTACTTATATCCCTGACAGACTAAATGAACTGTCCTTTTTTGGACACATGTGGAGGCAACCCAGTGTCATCCCTCCCCATCCAGCCTACAGCTTTTTTCTGAACTTTCGCAAAATGATCCAAACCTAAATTTGGAAATTATTCCTACATTAGCAACAAATTCCATTCCTGCTCAAAATTACCCCAACCCTTCGTCCTTAACTTATAATGACAAATCGCCAGATATCTGCCCCAACTTATCCAAGCAGTTAGCGTGTCTACTTATCCAGACACTATCCACTAAATCGCTTCTTTTCATATATTGCCAAATTTCAAGCATCGCTGTTTTGCGCTTTCCTTCAAGATGGCATTATTGACAGCATAATTGTACATGTCGCTCTAGGTAGAACCTCCATGATTTCGGGTTGCATTTACTCCCCTCCGAATCCTAGTACAGATGACTTACAAATCTCGGAACACTTGAGATGCTACTCAGCAGAATTAGCCTTTAATTGCAAAGTGGCAGGAGGAGATTCCAATATGCCCGATATTGATTGGAGATCGTGCGTCCCACCTACTAAATATTCGACAAGATTGTCTTTTCTACACATATGTTTTCTTTTATAAATATCTGTGGATAGGCACAACATGTTCACTCACACACCAGAGGAAATCACATCCACGATTTATTCCTTATACTATGCCTATCCAATGTCACTGCTGTTGTTCTAGAGAAATTCCCTGGCAGCGATCACAAGATGGTCCAGCTCTCCTTCGAAAAGCCATTTTCTGATCCCACCTGGACTTGACCTGCAGTTCTCTAAAGACCGTTCAATTCCATACAGTTGGAATCGTTTTCCACCCTTCTCAGATCTTTACAATGGGAAAATTTATTCCTAAAGTATGATCCGCATGTGGCTGCTAATGAATTCTACAAGCATATAGAGATTTGTCTAGACGCCCTAATATCAAATTTAGTATCGGTATCTTTCCAGTAAAACAAAATCAGTCGCCACCCCCGCAAATTTTGCACGCAAATTCACGCGACTATGAAATTGCCATTTGAAAACGAATGACTTCTACCTAGTATTACAACAAAAAGCCGTCATCGCCGAAGTTTAAAGACTCCGGATTAGCAGAGGAATGAATGCTGACAGACGTGCGCTCAATAACCAGAATAAAATCCTTGAACTCACCAAGCTGATGGTAAGTAGAAACAAGTGTACGGAAACCCATATCATCTTGCTTCATGCCAGCCATATAACTAGCAATCCAACTATAATAAGCAGCGGTTTTGTTAAGTAATTTGGTTCCACATTTAACGTCACTGCCTAGGTTGCCTCGCAAATCCTCCCTCTGCTTGATGATGACAATCTCTGCACAGTTGCCTTTGAACACCGTAGTATAAATCGACTTAGTTCCTCTACTAAATTATCATGGCATGCTGGGCCTGACAATTTACCGCCTAACAGTGACAAAAAACCTTGGATCCGACAACTCTTTACTACTACTGAATTTTTCTTCTCTGTCCATGAAAGCCGGCGCTATACTATCACATTTGAAGATGGATGTAGACATTGCTCGTGACAAATCAGGCTCTGCGCATGAAATGAGAAATGACCGCCCAATAAGCCATACTTCTCTACTTTCTAAAATGATGGAGCGTCTCACAAAGTCCAAAATCCTTGAGTGCATGATGATGCGAAATCTAATCAACACCTCACCACACGGTTTTCCACGTGCGCCATCCTGCATCACATGTCAGATCGAATTTCACAATCGCTTGACTAGTGCGCTGGATGGTGGTTCCTCAGCAATGGTCATCTACGTCGAGATGCACAACGCAATATCTTGTGTCCCGCATAACTGCGTCTTATCCAAACTAACTGCACATGTCATAGGCAAACTTCTACTTTCATGGTTTGATTCGTAGCTCACGAATAAAACCCAAGTTTCACCCCTATGTCCACGGCAGTCTTAAGCTGATAAATAATTGCTTTTGAACACACAGGGCCGGCTTCATCCGGCTTATCGCAACGGCCTCGGCGAAACGGAGGAAGCGGGGATTAGGGTGACGTAATACAAGTGTGAACGCTGATCCGAGTTCTATCCGGTGACGCGTAGTCAGTAGGTGTTTACCTATTGAGGAAGCTGGCGGCTTGCGCAAGCACGGAACTTCAGTGGGACAGGGATGCTGGTCAATTTCACGTTGAACCCAGCTTGGCACGTGTTCCTTTATTCGGGAAGTCAAAGACCGATTGGTTCTGCCTATGTAACTGTTTCCGCAGTCGCACACGAATTTGTATATGCAGTGTGAGTTGGCCCCTATCGGTTGAGCTTCCTTCGTTGGAGGCACCGGCAAGTTACAGGTTCTATTGATGACCACAACCTGAGCAGCACAGTAACTTCTCTGCGTAGCAGAGATTAGACGTTTCGTGGTTTTCAATACAGTAAAGTCACCTTTGAAAGGCAACTCGATATAGATCTTTTTCTTGGCTGCCGTATGCACCAAGTCTTTTGGGTCTCGCTGTTGGCTGTGCTTCTCTATAAATCTACGTGGATAACCATTTGCAATGAGTGTTGTTGTAATTAACTTTAGCTCGTCGGCTAGACAATCAGCCGAGCAAATTCGTCTAGCACGAGTAACTAAAGTTTTCACAAGGGTCCGCTTGTACCGCACTGGTGTGAAGCTGGTGAAGTGCAGGTATTGGCCGGACCAGGTTGCTTTCCTGTAGATAGACCTTTTAATGAGCCCGTCATCCCTGCGACTGATGAGGATGTCTAAGAATGGCAGACAGTTGTTTTGTTCCACTTCGCAGGTGACCCGCAAGTTGGTATGTGCACTGTTGAGTTGCTGCACAAACTGGACAATCTGCTGCTCCGATGAACAAAAGGCCAATATGTCATCCACATAACGCTTATAATATGGTAACTGGGCTATTTCTGCGGATATGCCTCTTTCTATCATCAGCATGAAGAAATCGGCAAGTACAGGGCCTAGCGGGCTACCCATTGCCACACCATCGATTTGACGATATGGGATGTTCTGAAAGTGGAAGCCAACATTTGCTGTACACAGAAGTAAGGATTCCTTTAGAAATTCGACTGGAATTGGTAACGAATAACTAGATTGCTCAACTAGCTCACATATGTAATCAACAGTTTGCTGTAGTGGAACGTTGGTGAATAGAGATTCAACATCCAAGGAACACATGACCTTATCGGAGAGGTTGATGTCATCTAAATCATCGATAAGTTGAAACGAATCTTTAAGACTATATGGATTGGACATTTGTCTCAGAGGCGAAAGTATCTTCACTAGCCAGCGAGCCAATTTATGCTGCGGCGCATTTACCATTGATAGAATCGGCCTAAGTGGTACTCCACTCTTGTGTGTCTTCGGTGACCCATATAACTGCGGAGTAGTGCTGCCACATGGCTTCAAACAATTATAGGTGTCACTATCAATCACGCGATGAAGGAGAAGCATTTCAAGATGGGCAGAAATGCTAGTTTCAACGTCGGCTACGTTCTCCATCTTATTAAGTCGTTCGAATTTGCTCGTGTCGTTGAGTATGTTACTCATTTTCTGAGCGTACTCGGCCTTATTCATGACCACAACTCCAGAGCCCTTATCCGGTTTCATCACAACTACGTTCTTAGTACGCAGTTCACGCAGCGCCTGAAGGTGTCGGCCTGTAAGTGCGCATTTTTCAGTCACTGGCACAGTCTTAACTTCGTGGGCAATGTCGGTCAATTTGTTTCTAAACCAAACAACACTCTCAGGACTGGATGGTTGAAGCTCCTTAAATTGATCAAAAAAGTTCTCAAACTGAGCTTCTATAAACAACCCGTTCAGTCTTCTAGGAGGAATTTTGTAATCAAGCCCATATGACAAAGCTTCTAACTGCAAAGCGTCTAGTTGTACGTCTGATAAATTCACCACGTACTTACTAGGATCACGAACGATTGGCTCCTCATCCTGGCTGTTCGTAAGCGAGTTCTCCAACCGAGTATTCCGATTTCGCCTTGTACGGTCGAGAGTGGATTTGCAAAAGTTAGCGAACACAATACGACAACACAAGGATAGATCCTCTACCACATGTAGTAGGCGTGCGTGAGTTTCCAGTAAACTCAGAAGTTTGGACTCGGCCGTCTCCAAGTGAGCGGATGCCACACGTTTGAGGTTAGCCACAGATGGTTTGAGTTTATTTCTACGCAGCAGTGTGAGAACCGAGCGGGGGTATCTACGCAGGAGAAGACATTTCCTAAGAAAAGATATTTCCACACGTGCGCACACGATCTTGAACCTCAGGCTGACTATACGATGAAGCAATTTGATAGTTTCAGCAGGAATTCGTCGTTTGAGAAATTTAAATCAGTTAGTTCCCTTCAGATATTTGAAAAGCACGGTAAGAAGACGAAAGCTCGTAGATGCATGCATTTCGTATTGTCTCCTCAGTACCATTAACAATAACCGGTATGCAACTATATACTTAAATATGTGTGTGACCGAATAAGCATGGGGTGCGTAGAAATAAACGCAAACCATCTGCGGGCTAACCTCAAACGTTGAGAATGCTCATCGCAATCCATCCACACAACGTGTACTTTATAATGACCCTCAACATCGTAATACATCTTTCTATATTGCATGGAAGACATTCTACGATCCGCAACCCTGTGACGCGCTGCCAAGCGCACAAGTTTACCGCGGGCATGCAGGTGTCACCAAAGCATACCTTGCTGGGCTCTTTCAACCTTGTCTGGATGAGCACATAGTTTCGTCTGAGTGGAAACGTGGTGTTCTCGCTCTTCTTCACAAGAGCGCAAGTCTGTCTGAGCTTTCTAATTGCTGCCCGTAACATTTCTCCATCTGCTTGCTAAAGCCATGTAACGACTGTCGTTGACGCACTGAAGGGTTATCTGTGAAGCTACGGCACTCTCGCCCCAGAACAGCAAGGGTTTCATCAACATCGGTAATGTACCAGGAACCTGGTGATGGCATCCATTAATTGGACCGAAGCATTTGACGATGGGACAGGAATCGGTGTTAACTACTTGGAATTTTCAAAAACATTCGATCGCTTGGATGTCCTGCTTCCCAGAATTCAGAAACGTGCCACAGGCAACCCGGCAGCTGGGCGGATCGGTTGTTAACATAGTGCATACTGGACATATACTTGTGGGAATATTCTTAGTTGGTGGTTTTGTTTCTATAAAGTTTGGATGTAGACATTTGTTTAATCACAGCACTTCGTTATTTTGGTTGGCTGGCATACGTCGCTCGTAGTTTATGTCAGTTAAGAGTCTCATTTCATCTAATGCCGATATAAATGAGCGAATGGTCCCAGAAAACATATCAAAGGCAAAAAAATTCGGACGAGAAGTCTTGTTTTCGGTGGTTTGCATCAGGCCAGCATACGACAGAAAATAGGAAGGAAACTAACACACTGTCGTTAAATGAGACGAATCAATATAGTGGATTGACCGGTCAATGCGATTAAGTGATGGCACTGGCTTGGCAACAGCGAAAGGGCTACTTGCGGCGTCGTTACATGGGGGGTTTTGAGGCCTTGGTAGATAAAGTGTCTGTACAAACTCCGTTTGAGCACATAATTTGAGGTTGCGGAGCTGAAACGCGATGGCCTCCGCTGTTTTTCTAGTGCGACGTGATAGCGGAACGAACTAGACGAAAGTTCAGCAACGCCAGCGCAAGAAGAAACTACTTTGCAGCCGAGCTCCTTTTCAGCTTCACTTCTACGTCAGTCGTGAGTCAACATCTCAGCGACAGGATATTAAGGTCGAATATTTCTTTTTGCGTGTACCAGTTTTCTTGTTAATTTAGGGCAAGTTATATTGGGGAGACGACCGGGTGACTCTCTGAAAGAGTCCAGGAACATCGCCTAGCTTGGCTCTGCATAGCTGTGAGAGAAAAAAAGGGTACCCAGCGCGGTGCTGAAGCATTTGGTAGACTCAAATCACCAAATACACATACGAGAAGCCTTGCAGCATATCTGCCGGATATCTGGGAGCGGGAGGTAAACTAGTCCTACTCTTCAAGGTCCTGCCACCATCAGTGCACTTCCAGTGATGGTTGTGGAGTGTAGTTTGATAATTAGGCTTAGCAAAGAGAGTTGTTATTGGTCTTTTTCAACATGGTAGGTTGTTTGCTCTATTTGTTGTAGGAGGTTGGTCGATAGGGAATTTTGGGTGCTGCCGATTGCTTAGTATCCATACGCTTTTTAATTATAAATGTCCCTGGATTGGAGAAGTCGTCTTTGGGCGACAGCGGACTAGAATTACCTCAGGTTGTCAATCCTCAGACGCGTCTTGTTGGTTTGGACCGGAATGTGATATATTCAACGAGTTGTCATTATTACACGGTTCAAATCAATCAGACTTTCCCTTAATCCTAGTGCATGAGCAGTTCGATATGATGGGTGTTGTTGTCAGGAATAGGAGAACCCGCTTTATCCGTTCCTTGTGTAGAGGGTGTTGCAGTGAGACAATGAAGGACGGCTTTGGAGCTAGTTAACAACGTTGTTAGATTATCGATGTCTAAATGAATGCACCTAGTATCCACTTTTGATTCACACAACTTTTGTACTTTTGGGTTGAGAGTTCTCGAAGAGCCTAGTTATTGTCAG
>CALYDF020005734.1:0-14084 GCA_944474145.2 Dicrocoelium dendriticum | reverse complement strand
GCATAAGGAAACGGTGATATAAACCTTAATTAAATAGCATATGTAATAAGTTGTTTACAAACAAATCCTAGCTAAGTGCACGAGGTCAGGAAGTATAGTTCACGGAATGCCACGAACACCAAAATGTTATGGAAATCGAATACAATTGGCTTAGGCGATGTGTGCAAGTTAATGGAATAGAGTACAGGGAGATATTTATATGAGAAAGAAAAGCATTAAGGTAAAAACCGTAAACCCATCACCTAAAATAAAGAGACTTAGCATGCAAGCACGCGGTTAGTACATCGAATTCAGCGTGCCTACAAACGCTGCGCCGGCTCGCCGTAATTCTCTACAGGACCCGTCGTCGCTTCTGTAGTGGCACCAAAGGGCCTAGCTCAAGGCCCACTAGACATTCATATGAGAAAGAAAGGTATTAGGACAGAACCAAAAACCCACCACCTGAAATAAAGAGACTTAGCATGCAAGCATGCGGTTAGTAAATCGAATTCAGCGTGCCTACAAACGCTGCGCCGGTGCTGCCTATGTTCACTGCGGGACCCGTCGTCGCTTCGGCAGTGGTCCCGAGTGACCTCTCTCATGGCTCACTAGGCCTGCCTGACTCAGGCACTCGCGACCGCATGTTCTACAGCACCATGCGCTCGATGTCAATGGAGTACAATTCATTGGTGCTTGCCGCTTCCGCACTTGCCGCTTCCGCACTTGCCGCTTCTTCTCTGCATGCATGAGGTCTTTCTCCCGCACTTCAGCAACTGCCTTCGTGATGAGATCGCGCCATACGCACCGATCAACCGCTTTTGATTCCCATGACCTGCAATCAAGATTAGAACGTGTGAGGCTCACTTTGATCATGTCCTGGTAACGTAACTTTGGTTTCCCCACGTGCCGCTTCCCAATATTCAGCTGACCGTATAAGAGTTGTTTCGGTATCCGAGTCGAATCCATGCGCCACACATGACCGAGCCATCTCAGGTGTCTCAGTAAAAGTATGCAGTCCACTGCATACATCCCACTTCGGCGCAACACTTCCGTGTCTGCAACTCTGGCGCCCCAGCCGATCCGCAAAATTCGTCTCAGACACTGCTGATGAAACCGCTCGAGATATCGCACATCCCGACGGTACATCGTCCATGTTTCACTGCCGTATAGAAGAACGGACAGTACCATGGATTTGTACACCATCAGCTTTGTGCCAATGGTAAGCTGATGGTTGTTCCACACTCGGTACTCTAGCCTCCCGAATGCCGCCGCTGCCTTCGACACGCGATTACGCAACTCAACGTGTAGCTGCTGGTCAGTCGACATCACACTCCCAAGGTAGCTGAAGCGGGAGGTGGTTTCCAATACTTCATCACCAATGCTGATTCGCGGCAATATTGAAGATTGCACCTCCGGTGAAGGCTGAAAGAGACAGACAGTTTTGCTTGTGTTGATGGTGAGCCCGAATTTGGCCGCTGTCGAAGCCAGAGCACTAGTCATGTGCTGCAACTCATCCGCACTGTGTGAAAACAACGCACAGTCGTCAGCAAACAGCAACGTACGGATAGTTGTCTCACAGACTAGAGTTCTCGCATTGAAACGACGGATGTTCAGCAACCCACTATCAATACGGTGCTTCACACGAACACCGTAAGCACAAGACATCGTGGCATGAAGATAGATATTAAACAGGACAGGAGCTAAGACACAGTCTTGATTCACACCAGAGACAACTGCAAAGTCATCCGAGGTCTCTCCACTCAGCTGCACCCTCGCTCGCATACCACTGTGCAGACATTCAATTAAACTTACAAACTTACGCGGGCAACCAAACTTACCCAACACCAGCCACAATGCCTCGCGGTTCACCGTATCAAATGCCTTGGTGAAATCAACAAAAAGCGAGTACAATGGCTGGTGTCGTTTTCTGCACTTGCAATTGACGTGCCGCAAACATTATATCTATAGTGCTGCGACCCGGACAGAATCCACACTGCTCCTCCGCCACGTTAGGTTCCACAACCTGACTGACGAGGCGGTTGAGCAGGATTCGGGCAATTTCCTTGCCCACACAACTCAGCAAGTTGATGCCACGATAATTCGTGCAACATTGCTTGCTCCCTTTGCCCTTGTACAGTGGTAGCACAAGGGCATCCTTTAGCTCAGTAGGCACCTCCTCCTGAATCCACACGCGTTGCACCAACTGGTGCAGCGCAGTCAACAACGCGGGTCCACCGTGTTTCAATATTTCAGGTGGGATCCCGTCGGCTCCGACACACTTGCCGTTTCGCAGATGAGCAAGTGCTCTCTGCGTCTCATCCAGTCTCGGCGTATCCGCCAGATCCGCCTTCACATCGTGCTGTTTCAGGTCGTTCAATGTAGGCCAGTCGATCTCTGAACGGTTGTTCAAGAGACAGTCAGTGATTTCGCCAGATCTGCATTATGTCTGCAGTCTGGGTGCAGGTAGCGCCTGAACTACCATCGATCAGTGTCCTAAGCGGCTCCAATCGCGGTCCATACGCCGCCTTCAAGTAGTCAAAGAATTCCTTCTGTTGGCGGCGTTCGGCGTAGCGTTCCATCTGCTTCGCCTTCTCCGTCCACCATGCATTTTTAATGCGACGGAGCTCTCGGGTCAGTCGCCGTCGAAGTTTGCGAAGCTGACTACTCTTTCCCAAGTCACTGGGGTCGGAAAAATGTGCGGCAATTGCTGCATTCTTCTCCGACACCAATGCGCCGATCATCGCATTGTTGTCATCAAACCAATCAGGCCGCTTACAGTTTGCAAGCCCGATGGTCTCCTCGGCAGCAGCTGTCACCTGGTCGCGAATGTGGTGCCACAGGTCGCCCACTGTGGCTATACAGTACACATCACCACACAGGCGTGCAGCCATCGCCTTCTCCAGCTCAGTACGTTTCGCCACAGTACCGAGGGAGAGAATGTTAAATTTACGCCGATTCACGGCGGGAGTGCAAAACATAGATTTACGAAAATATATGTACAGTTTGGTCCGAACCAACTTGTGATCAGTGCCACACTCAGCTCCACGCAGTACACGTGTCATGCGCACTTCACGCATATCACGCTGACGTACGATGACATAGTCGAGCAGGTGAGCGTGACCACTCCGTGGGTGCGTCCAAGTTGCTATATCACTCGCACTCAGTGCAAACCGAGTGTTCGTGATCCTCAGGCCGTGAGGGGCACGCAGTGAGAGCAGCCTGTCACCGTTCGCATTCGCTGAACCAATGCCATGCGAACCGATAACATCTGTCCACGCTGATGCATCGCGCCCAACGCGCGCGTTGAAATCACCCAGCAGAAATAGTCGGTCGCTCCTCGGCACAGACCGTATCACGGAGGATAGCTCAGTGTAGAACTGATCACGCGTGTCATCAGGATAACACATGGTCGGACCGTACGTGCTTATGAAAGTAGCAAGCTTATCTCGTCCGAGTCGTAGGCGAACAGTCATCAGTCGCGCACTGATGCCCGTTGGTTCACCCACCAGCTGGCCATGGAGGCGATCGGATATTGCAAATCCGACCCCATGTTCACGTGGTGCCGAGGCGGCATTGTCCACCCAGTAGAATGTGTAGCCAGCACCTGCTTCATGCAACTTACCTTGCTCAGCGAGCCGGGTTTCACTGAGCGCCGCAATATCGATGTGGTAGCGCGCCAGCTCCATCGCGGCGAGTGCAGTGCGTCGCTCCGGGCGCTCGCTGGAGTTCCAGTCCAGTAGTGTGCGCACGTTCCAGCACCCGATGCTGAGTGCTTTGCGCGCAGGCATACGATTGCATTGGTGGGCAATCGCACGCGAGGTGGTGTTTGTGCTTCGGAGGTTTGCTTGAGGGACTCCACCCGGAGCCTTTGGCTCAATAGCCTGACCCACAAGGCAGTGGGTGATTTGGAGGTTTGCTTGAGGGACTCCACCCGGAGCCTTTGGCTCAATAGCCTGACCCACAAGGCAGTGGGTGATTTGGAGGTTTGCTTGAGGGACTCCACCCGGAGCCTTTGGCTCAATAGCCTGACCCACAAGGCAGTGGGTGGTTTGGAGGTTTGCTTGAGGGACTCCACCCGGAGCCTTTGGCTCAATAGCCTGACGCACAAGGCAGTGGGGAGCAGATCCAGCTCGGGAATGTGGTTGCAGAGACAGATGGGGATCTGCTTGACGGCCGTCACACGCAGCCTTGGAGGTACTGGGACAATTATTATACGTTTTGCGACCGTAGTAGGATACGCACCTGCGACCACAGCCAGACGCAGGTGGGTTTTGGCGGGTTTGCACCAATTTGACCAGGGGCTGCCTGGCTTGAGGCGGGCAGTAGCAAACCATTGAACACCCGGAGGTGTCCTCCCACCGTCAGAGACAATGCGTGGCACTCGTGCTCTACGCCAATCGAGCTGTGAGCTGATTACCCGGAAACCTGTTGTCTCCCATGGCTAGGTTTTACAGGAAGATGGCCATCGACCACTTCCTAACCTCCGAAGAGGATGATATATATATATATATATATATATATATATATATATATATATATATATATATATATATATATATATGTATCTGTGGTACAGGTATTGTGCCATCGGGATCATAGCGAGCTAAGAAAACAGGATGGCAAAAAGTAAAGGCACGTGCATCTCTTTCTGTCTCGCATATTAGTTTTTCTACTTTCTTTTTGTTTTTTTAGGGACCGGAGGTGAAATCTCCGCAACACGTACTAATACGTGTCCGCTATAGATCTCGATTTTGAGCTACAATTTCCTGGGTCTCCAACCAGCGATTCTGTGTCTCTGACATCCCGACCGAGGAGTCGAGAATTTCTCACTGATTCCAATTGCTTCCTCAGCTTTTTTCATGCTGCTTCTCCAGGTCATATGCTGTCCATCGCGCTGTCTCCTCCAGCCCTGTCCTGCAACAGCGAACAACGGCCGCCGTGGAAAACGGTGATGAGCATGCGCAGAATGTGTCCAATCAACCGCAGCCGACTCAGTGGGACGAGCTCCTCGAACGAGTGGATTCTTCCACCCAAGACACGCTGTCTAACTTCCACATTGATTACAAGGTGCAACCACCCCATACGGGCGATGGACCGCAAGCATCGCTGCTCGAAGACAGAGGTCAACGATACAAGCAGGCCAAGCGTCGCACCCGTACAACAGTACAGCTCGCACAGTCGCACGATAAACCCGCCCTTTGATTGATACACGGATATCATAACGGCACCTAAAGGGCTTCAGCTTAGAGAAAGCGAGACAGGCTCTTGAGATATGCATCGCAATCTCGTCTCCAACAGCTTCACTTACAATTACAGCTTGCTAGGTAAAAAAGACAATCCATAACCTCAGTGTCTCACCACCAAGATTGGTGCAGATACAGTCAAATTTTGTTCTGTTCTCTGGGCTGAACAGTTTCATCACAAAGGTTTCATCACCAATCGTAGTGACTTCTTCAGTGCATAATAAGCAAACTGAGTCGTTTTGTTGACTCTTACCGACGAGCAAGTGACATTTGAATTTGGTCACTTCGATTCAGGTCCCGTGACCATTTCGGAGTACGGGAACCGCCTCTTTTCGACTCATGTACCAAATAATCCACGTAATCTCTTTTTTCGCAGCCGCCGGTATACCTGACCTAAGTCGACACGTTGGTTTATTGAATTGTCTGTAGAAAACCACGCTTCGAGAAATGCTCTCCTTTTTTGCTCTTTCCCTGCGCTAGTATCTCCGTTTTCTCCCAATCAAACATGTGCCCTTCTTCATCAACGTTTGTCAAGACCAAGGATGATGAGTAATGGTTTCAACGGGCTCGTTTGTGTTCTTGTTGCCTTATAGACCATTTCCTTACCGTTCGGCCCACATATTCTCATCACAATTTTTACACTGCATCCTGTAAATAACGTTCTGGCGTTCGTGTGCTCTCGTTTTCCCTTTCGGTCTAGACAGGGTTCCTTTCAGAGTGTTGGTGGATATGTGAGTCAATAAGAGATGGTGAGGCTTGAGGAGTCTAGCAATCAGTTCCGATACGTGCTTGATGTATGGCAAGGCGATCCGTTTCGTTGTTGTTGGTTCAGGTGTGGTATTTGAACTTTTGTAGTTTATGTATCTTCGGATGAAACTGCGCGGATATCCGTTGCGCATGCAGGATGTAAACAAATGGTTTTCTTCTTCGCGTTCTGCTTCTGCAGTATTACAATGTGATTCTATCCTGCGGAACAAGGTGCGTATGCAGCTGATTTTGTGACATTTCGGATAGTTGCTGTTGAAATTTAAGGTTTGATCTGTGTGCGTGTCTTTCCTGTAAACTGATATTTGTAGTTCTCTGCCCGCTTTTCTGGTAGCCAATACAATATAATGGATAAAACAGAATACGTTGAAAAGACAAAGAATCTCTTGAGCGACCGTACAACATACCGCTGCGTGGAAAGCGATCTAACAGTACAACTGAGAAATAAAATTAATAAGACCATAAAAAGACTTCAGGATTCAAAGCAATTCACACGGGAGGAGCACAACAGGATGAAAGCTGGTGATTCAAACATCGCCCGATTCTACGGACTCCCGAAGGTGCACAAAGCTGGTGTACCACCTTGACCAATCGTGTCACTCCCTGGTACATCCACTTACAACTTAGCTAAAGAATTATGGAGGCGCATTAAACTCCTGATTAGTGGCTCGCAGTATTTCATAGACAACACTCAGCAGTTTTTGGAGAAACTCAAAGGGTTGCGGATTGACCATGAAGAAATAATGGTGTCCTTCGACGTTACTGCACTACTCACTTCTATCAATTTACAAGTGGTGAAAGAAAACATAAGAGAACGCCTGAATGTTGGCGAAGGAGCAACTGGCAATCTGACGACTGATAGTATATGCGAGCTTCTTGACGTGTGTCACACGACCTGCTTTAACTTGGATGGAGCATTCTATGAACAAGTGAAAGTAGCCCAATGGGATCACCAATATCTGGACTGATTGCAGATAGGCGCAACGAGAAAGTGCTGCTAGTGTCACCTGAAGGGGATCGTAGAGTGAGCACAGAGCTCGAGTCTTGCAGGCGAGTCTCCAATAAGCAGCAGATATCGATCGAGAGGGTCTCTAATGTTCGAGCAAGTGCTGCCTGTTGACCGATCTGAAGCAGTGTGCGAATATTGAGGCATGCCAATCTGAAGGAGGATCGAGGGCTCCAAATGGAAGCCGATGAACTGAAATGGGCCGCTTGCTTGGACATGGGCCTGTTGACAGGGCAGGAATGACGCTTCGCGTTCACATGTGAGTTGAAACTAAAAGACAAGCGACTATTGAAGCAACGTGGGGGAGGGCCGAGAATTGGGGGGCTGAAAACAGGAGGGATAAAAGTGAAGCTGGAACGGGACGATAAGGGTGAAAAAGCGCAAGAGAGGGAATAAGAAGACGGGAAGGCTTGAGCAGTAGCATCCAAACCCCTATCTACCCTGCCCGATGCGGCAGATAGGGCACCGTTGATTATCCTCTGCGACGGCCAGAGCATCAGAAATTTGTTTGAAGTGTGATTCATTGTATTGCGTGGGCAGAATACTGTCAGATTGCCCAAGCCTAGACAGGAGAACGATTAGGGTTCTCAACCAAAGCCTTTGGTTAAAAAACCTGATCGCAAGGCAGCGGGTTTGGCAATGGGTTACAAGGAGTCCGTTTTAAGGAATAAGGAGCCATCCTCATTCCAACCCCCAACCTGGAGGGCCACGAGGCTGAATTTGTCTGGCCTCTAACCACTGACCAATCTGGTATGAGTGGCTCTGAAGGTGCAAAATATGTACCACCCAGTATAGCTCAATGGATCACAGAGGAACGTAAACCATCGCACCACGGTAAGGTCCAGCCTCATTGCGATGGTTGTCATGCAAAGGTTAGAAAAAAATCTACTCCAGTCATGAATCCGAAGTTGTGGGTTAGATATGTTGACGACACGTTTGTCATACTCAAACGCAGCCAGTTGCAGACCGCACAACGCCTGCTGAACGATGTAATGGTCGGTATTCAATCCATTATGGAGCCAGAAATAGAGAAAAAAATATTTCTTGGATGTATTGATTACCAGAAAAGCGGGCAGAGAACTACAAATATCAGTTTACAGGAAAGACACGCACACAGATCAAACCTTAAATTTCAACAGCAACTATCCGAAATGTCACAAAATCAGCTGCATACGCACCTTGTTCCGCAGGATAGAATCACATTGTAATACTGCAGAAGCAGAACGCGAAGAAGAAAACCATTTGTTTACATCCTGCATGCGCAACGGATATCCGCGCAGTTTCATCCGAAGATACATAAACTACAAAAGTTCAAATACCACACCTGAACCAACAACAACGAAACGGATCGCCTTGCCATACATCAAGCACGTATCGGAACTGATTGCTAGACTCCTCAAGCCTCACCATCTCTTATTGACTCACATATCCACCAACACTCTGAAAGGAACCCTGTCTAGACCGAAAGGGAAAACGAGAGCACGCGAACGCCAGAACGTTATTTACAGGATGCAGTGTAAAAATTGTGATGAGAATATGTGGGCCGAACGGTAAGGAAATGGTCTATAAGGCAACAAGAACACAAACGAGCCCGTTGAAACCATTACTCATCATCCTTGGTCTTGACAAACGTTGATGAAGAAGGGCACATGTTTGATTGGGAGAAAACGGAGATACTAGCGCAGGGAAAGAGCAAAAAAGGAGAGCATTTCTCGAAGCGTGGTTTTCTACAGACAATTCAATAAACCAACGTGTCGACTTAGGTCAGGTATACCGGCGGCTGCGAAAAAAGAGATTACGTGGATTATTTGGTACATGAGTCGAAAAGAGGCGGTTCCCGTACTCCGAAATGGTCACGGGACCTGAATCGAAGTGACCAAATTCAAATGTCACTTGCTCGTCGGTAAGAGTCAACAAAACGACTCAGTTTGCTTATTATGCACTGAAGAAGTCACTACGATTGGTGATGAAACTGTTTAGCTCGGAGAACAGAACACAAACTGAGCAGGTTACCTGAGCTACAGGTATTCCGATTTATTGCTAGCAGATACAGTCATCTGAAAGTCTTGTAAAGAGCTTCACACTTGGATGCTGAAAATGCCATCCCTTTGTTGCTTTTCTCCATGCGATAATTACAAGTTGGACGGCCTGTGGACTGTCACCCAACAAGACATTGTCATCAGCGTAGTCCAAGTCAACAAATCGGTTACCTGAGAGGAGCTTAATGTCAGCGCCCAGAGAATCTTCCAGGTCATTTTTAAGGATATTCTCAGTGGCGAAATTGTAAAGGTGTGTGGAAATAGGTCATTGTTGTCGTACTCCACTGGTGACAACAAAGGAAGGCGAAAGCTTGCCACAAGTTCTACTTCCACCCTAGGTCATACCGTCATCATCATCGTCATTATACACGTCAGCTCGAGGTTGGAAACACCTCAGCTACTGTGGCGCAATACATAAAGGGAAAGGAAAATAAATACAATAGTTGCATGCTAGCTGAGCTACCAGCAACGGATGAGCTTCGTTCCGGTAACGTACCAGCCGGCTGCTAGGCAAAAAAATTGTTTTACGCTAGGAAATGAGATCGTAGATGGAGGGTAGGCTAAAAGAGATGGGGAGAGACAAAGAAACTCACAGCAGGAACGCCATTGAGGTCGGCTACTTGCCATGTCAGCAAGTGTATGCAGCCAAACGTGTTCATCGTCTTTTGGACCCCAACCAGGGAGCCGTGACGCTCCAACCGAGGCCAGCTCCGAACTGAGAGCTTTCATTCCTCTGGACCAAGTCATCGCTTGGCCACATCTCTTCTTCCGTCCACATCCCCGGCGAGGAAACAACGCACGTCGTGGAAGTCGGTGGGCTGGCATGCGCAACACGTGGCCGTGCCATCGGAGCCTGGCGCGGGAAATGACGGTGCTGAGCGGTTCAGGTCATACCGTACATAGAACGCAGTACGGAAACGAACTTCCTGGACACACTATCCATCAAGCGACAGTGCCACAATGCATTCCTGTCGACAGAATCGATGGCAACTCGGATAAATAGGAACACAACAATTCTTGGCTTTTGGTACACATGGCGGAGCTCGAGGATCTGACGGAGTGTGAAACTTTGATTAATTCAGCTGAGATCAGTGTGAAATCCGGTCTGTTCTCCCCGCTTTAGTGATTCACGAGTTAGGGATAGCCTTCTAAGTATGATAGACACCAAAACTTGCAAACGACAGTAGCCAAATTGATACCCATGTAGTTGGAGCACCTTGTGCATAATCCCTCTCTTGAAGATGTGTACGACTATCGCCTTACCCCAAGATGATGGAACCTCATCTTTTAATCAGATTTCTAAGAACAAAGCAGTGAGTTCTCGAAGCAGCGTGTAGCCACCCTTTAATAAGAGCGGGAACTAAGCCGTCAGGGCCTTGATGTTTTATAACGCTGCAAGAGGCGGAGTTCATGCCATATATTTTGGTGGCAGGGAGGATCTATGGGGATAGACCACTCAGCACCAGTGAGCGCTCCAGGAAAAGTAGATAGAGCTGTTGGCCGTCGAAATTGCGAGCCAAAATGTTCAATCCATCGTTCTAACCGTTGTTGAAGATTGGTGATTAGTGGGTCATCCTCTTCGCAGATCGTTTCGCTCACACTAGCTACGGAATCTTCGGCGACTCGGGTAAGATGAATTATTATGGTGGACCGAGTGGCCTGTTCATCAGCGACAGGAAAACAGCGGTGCTCCGGCTTTTCGGCAGGTGACGGGCAACTTCGCAACTGTCTATGCTGGCAAAAACTAAAAAATTTTGATGCGCATTCACTGTGGATTCAGATTGTTACCAGAAACTGGGGTAAACAGTGTTAATAGGGATGCCTGGCATTTGACTAACGTTGTGCGTTAGCGTATCCATATAGTGCCTCGTGCTGAGATTGCTGCTGCATACATCACGTTTCTTCATCGCACTTGGGCTACACCGATTTACTATCAAACTAGATCCTTATCTGGTTACGAACTTTTCCACTTTAATTGATTTGCTCCGTTTTGTTATTCTGCTGCATATTCCGCGTCAAACTTGCGTGTTTATTTTCCTCCAATCTCTATGCTGCTTGTTTGATGTCACCGGTGTCGCTTCGCCTGATGTGATTGTTGACAAAGTACCTACCTGTCTAACACCCGTTATTTCGATTACTGGGTCCTGGAGACCGAATCGTTGCCGGGGGGGCGTGGTGCGCCGTCCTCGTTGCTGTGCTATTCTCCAAGCTTGCTCCCATCCAGTGTGGAGTGGCCTACGTCCCAGCCACCGTCTTGTGTACGTCTGGCACGCACGATTCCCGACATAAATAGACAGAAATGCTACGGCTGTGCATGTTGAAGGAGCGTTGGCCGGCTCCATGGATATGACGTGGCTCCCATCCACAAGCCTCCCGGTCTTATTCCTTCGACTTTGCACTTTATGTGAAGTGTGTGGCTGGAGCTGTGGGTTGTACAACGCAAGTCACTCATGGTCCCTGTGTGTGTGCAGGCGTCCTTTGGTGTGGAGGCCGCAATAGCAGGCAATTCCGGAACTGATTGCCGCCAACCATATATAGACGTTTGTAAGTAGTAGAGGGCTTTATTAGGTTTTTGTGTAGATTCGTCGCAGTTAAACGCAGGCAGACAGCCACCATACATCCAGGAAAGCGCTAGACGGCCGTTTTGTTTTATTGGGATTCGCCAGTAGCGCGCACCCGCGGAATCCTGCCGGATTCGAACCCACGACCTTACTCTTGCGAGTCAGCGATGTGTCACTGAGCAATGGGCGAGGACAGCGGACCGCTGTGACTGCTATCTAACTGCGATGTAGCGCGGCTCATCCTCCACTGTCTTGCATGTTATGAATGTGCAGAGGACAGGGCTGGCCTCCATAGCAACGTCTTCCTTTGCAGTCTACCACCGATCGAGGTGGCAAGTAAGCTGCTAAAGTGCCTGCTAATTGTTTGTAAGTAGTAGAGGGATTTATAAGGTTTTTGTGTAGATTCGTGCAGTTAGACACAGGCAGACAGCCGCCACACATCCAGGCAAGCGCTAGACGGCCGTTTCGTTCTATTTGGACTCCTCAGTAGCGCGCACCCGCCGAATTTTGCTGGATTCGACCCCACAACCTTACTCTTGCAAGACAATGAAGGATCAGCCGCGCTATATCGCAGTTAGATAACAGTCATGGCGGTCCGCTGCCTTCACTCATAGCTCAGTGACATAGGTCGCTGACTCGCACGGGTAATGCCGTGGGTTCGAATCCGGCAGGATTCGGCTGGTGCGCGCTACTGACGAGTCCCAATAGGAGGAAACGGCCGTCTAGAGCTTTCCTAGGTGTGTGATAGCTGTCTGCCTGTGTCTAACTGCGACGAATTTACACAAAACTATACTGACATGTTTGGTACGGTCTACTTCCTCTTTGTTCCCAGCAGTAATTGGTTTCACCGGGACGCTATCTTTACTTGTGAACAATTTTTTCTTCAGTCTCCGAACTCGCTTGCGGGGTAGTGAATAGATTCCATCAGCACGGATGAAGATGGCTTTTACCAGATGTCAGAGATTATAACAGCTCAGCCGATTTGTCATTTGGTCACCAAATGTTGCTACGTCTGTGTCGAAAACAAACTAGCGTCTGTGGAGGCAGCCATTTCCCTCATTCACGCTGTTTAGCGAAAGTGATTTTCTGCATTCACATCTATAGTCATTGCAGAGGACCACCCACCTGGTTTGTATTGTTGTCGACAACAGTAGACAGTTTAACTAGAATGATCGGAGCTACCAAGTGGTGGCCGAATTGCAGACCGAAAATATCTTTAGATTATTACCAAATGCTAAGTCCATGGTTGCTTCTAATCTGATAGGACATTTTATAATCTTCTACTGCCACAAATTTTGTAGGAAATGCGATGTCAGATCTACTGAAATCAGCGTATATCGTAACTTTTCTGTTTTTATAAGTGGATTCTTAACCTTATTTCTAATAGCTTGAAGTGCATTGTTAGCATGTTCGGAAACACATGCATTTCAAAACATTACGGGTATTGATAACCATGGTACTGATATTAGAAAAATACAGTATGGGAGGGAAACAATAGGTTCTTTCATAGTTCCGTCGGAAGCGCCAGTGATTCCTCAAAAAGAAGAGATGTAGTGCACTGTCCAATTCGAAGACCCTGGCTTCGTTAAAATACGAAACCTATAACGCCACTTCTGTTTGCTAATGCTCACTCCAATCTAGGGATCGTATACCTCCTGTTGGGAAATATAGAAATTTATTGTTTAACCTTTTAAACAGCTTGTTTTTATTACTATCGCATCTCATTCCATATTTCAGGAGGTATTGATCACACGAACCCACGGAATATCTGGCCGTGAACAACCTAGCTGGAAGTAGAACCATGGTAAGTGCATACCCTTGTCCACCACACGCATCGTCGTCCTTCACTGAAATATTAACCATTGTATATTGCAACTCGATGGTGCTCTAATTTAATGAATCACGGGTAATGCTGATCTTCAGCAAAGCAACTATTCCCATTTGAGTGATCAAATCAAGTTGTTGGGTCAAGAAATCTTTTCGAGTAAACTCATAGAAACCAAACATTTACATGGTAGAGATCCAGTGTTGTTAGCATCAAATCGAACTGAAACTTGTTATCTAGGTTGTTCAAACAGTCATCCGATAGCTTAGGGTTAGGCTATAGATGGGAAGCAAAATAAAAAGAAAAGCACAATATAGAAGCTCAGTTGACACTCAAATGGTTAGGCAACATTGTCCGTTGACCAAGGTAGTAGTAACGGACGAACGTACCGCTTTTATGATTCGCTGAAGCTTTTGTATGAGTATCTGATGTTCCGTACTCGTTTGAAAGAGTCCAGAATGGAATTGGAATTCTTCGATGAATGCGTGCAATCAAGCCGCCATCCTAAACATTTGGGGGGGGGGGGGGGGAGATACGGCGATGCGGCCTCTGTCCAAACGCGAAAACCTTGCTGAGGCATACGCTTAACTTTTCGGATACGATCCATTTGAATATGTCAGAGCTGGAAATATTTATTTCCCGACGGTTTCCCGCAGTGTTCAGCTT
>CALYDF020005733.1:0-14106 GCA_944474145.2 Dicrocoelium dendriticum | reverse complement strand
AAACCCACAGTTGTTTAGAGCACCTTCTAAGATATCATCTATAGCGAATTTAAACAAGAACGGTGATACGGGAAACCCTGTGTGATGTCACTAGTGATACCGAAAGGGGGCGAAATTGTGCATTACACACGTACTCGGCCCGACGTTATAGAATAAATGGCTTGAAGTATGTTAAAAATTCAGGAGCACTCCATCTCTTAGCAGACAATTTCAGTGATCAACCCTGAAAACTGAATCAAATGCTGCACGAATGTACCGGAAGTAAACGATGGTAGGCCAGCTGAAAGAACAATGGTGCCCAAGTCTTTGGCGGATCGTTTAGATGTGATCAGTACATCCCCGACCTACGCGAAATGCAGCCTGTTCTTCACGTAGGTGCTTTTCGCGTACTCGACCGAGTCTCTATAAAAGAAGGGACGCAATGCATAGAAGACTTGTGGCAAGATAGTTTGCGCAAACCATTCGGTCACCTTTTGAAGGTTGGCATGCACATACACACACCACCAGCCATTCGGCTTCACTCCTATTTGTATAGAAATAAGTAGATATATCCGGAAGTACATCCTACTTCGCACACAATAGTTCACTACTTGTGTACACAATAGGCGCGATGTCTGCTAAGCCGTAATCAAATGGGCTGATTTCTGTGGCCCAAATCTGTTAAAAGATAGTGGTCAATTAAGAAAAGGGTGACGGGCCTCCATTCTTAAAAGAAGCCGGACGCAATTCGTCGGGAAAGGTGAAGTTGTGGTTTTTCAGAAGACAGTGCTCATGGGCAACCTCTGTCTCAGCTGACGTATAGGTGTTGACGCACCAGGGAACATCGGGCATACGAGAATGGCGCCTTTCGGTAAATGGTGGACCGTCGGAGTACTGTTCGATGTGTCCTACTCAACGACCAAATCGTTACTGGTAATTGTAAATTAGTTCGTCGCTGGTTTCACTTGCTAATTCGTTTATGGTTGATTCCTTGCCACCGGTAAAGTGGATAAGACAGCAGAGCCTGCGGAACTTCCCTGGGGACACAGCATGTTTGCTTTTGCTGACACCATGCGTCCACCTGGCTTGCTGATCTTTCCTGAGGAGCTCGGCGTTGGTAGCTCTGCGCAGTGAGTTATATTCAACATTAGCAGGAACCGTGCGGCGGTCTGCCATTAGTTGAAGGAATTGACTGGAATTCCATCGATCCAAGTTGTGCTTAGTAAAACCGCACATGATCCCGGTGGAATTGTGTATGGCACTCCGGATATGTGCCCAATGCGCCTTAACACCTAGGACTCAAGGACTCTTCCTATTGAAAGCTAGCCAGTTCTGAAAGTCAGTGAAAATATTTGGAGCGACGAGTTTGGCTACGGCAATCCGTTTTCGACGATGCTGTTGGGTGCCACTAAAGCGGATGGCAACGTTAGCAAACACAACTGCTTGACCAGAGGTGAGCTAAGTACTTCAAATTGATTAATAATACTCCAGGCTACATCATAGTGAACTCTCGGTCGTGCAGGTCGGCAGCCGTCACCTATGGCTTGGTGGCACAAGCAGCTGACATCCGGAAGTCATGGGGTTGGATCCCGGAAGGGGTCCGAGGAAGGCGCACCACTGAGGAGACCCAGAATGTCAAAACAACGCTGTCTGGTGCTCTTCCCTTTGTGGTAAAGCATGCTGACTGAGAGGGGACCTCGACGAATTACCGCGAATTACTCCAAATTGATCTGCAGTCCGTTATCCAGCCACGCTAACGATAACTGATGGGGATAAGGTCAATCTGCGTCCACAGCCATCCGGGCGAATGGGATTGCCAAATGAAGTGCTGGCGCCAGGAGCGCAGTCAGTTTGTGATCAAAAGAAATAGTCCGTGATAAGCACACAGCTGTGGAATACGTTCTTCGTTATCCGTCCTACAACTTCCATTGCCATGCAGACCACTGTAGTCGAGTTCGTCAGCATCGAGCCTACGAGCACCAAGATATCCGTGCGGTGCTTCTTATGGTGGAAGTCGAAGAGTTGATGGTAGAATTCATGTTTAGTCGAGTTCGGGCTGAAATCTGTGGGTGTAAATGCCGCCACCACAGGTAAACAGCATTTGGTAGCTTGGATGATGGACAGTCCTGCAAAGCTTCCTAGTCGACGCGAACAGAGTCGGCTATTAACTGGGATCTAACCAAGCAGCGCAGTTTCTACTCGCACACCTAACTCAATTCCCACACCAACCAAATCCGCGGATTCAGCAGTTGCGTCTCCTGATAAGCGCAGTGTGAACACAAGGTAGAAGCATCCAGAAGGTGATGTCAGTCGTAGGGTTGTGTTGGGGTCCCGCAACCGGGTCTCAGCGAGCAGCATATGTCGATAGAGAGTTTCTATGGTCGAGCAATGGTAGTCTGTGACCCTAACTACATGAGTGTGCGAACATTACGAGCTGCCTACTTGAATTTGGAATGTGGATTGAAATGTCCTGTGTTCGTGATTGCGTGGCACATGGACGGTATTGAACTGCTCATTGACATGGTCAGAACTGTCCCTCAAGGCGGTACGTTGTCAGAGACCCGAACTCAGAGGGTGATTACCAGGAGTGGGTGAATACTAGACATGTGGAACGATACCTGTGGCAGGAAGTGGGAATGAGCATGGCATAACGGAGCCGACCGCCAACAACTCGGATGTGTATAACCAACTGAGAGAGCGTGGGTACAAAGCAGAGCTGCATAGGTACGTGTTCATGTTTATGTGTTGTATGGGCAGACGACATCGTGGTTGCCCAGGCCGAGGAAGAAGGAGGAATTTAAGACCTCATCCTGACGGAGAATTTAGCCATTAAATCATGACTTGCAAGGAAGTGGTGCGATTAACGTATATGGTGAACCGTCGCCAGCAATTGACACGAATTCGAGCAGTATTAAACCTATCCAAGACACCCGAACTGCCCAAGTATAGCGCCACATAGGTCCGAAAACTTTTCTGGTACGTTTGACCAACCGCGGATTAAAAAGGCATTGACAGTCATGTGGCTTATAGTGTTCGGTAGCACTCCACACGAAAGCTGGTGGCCAAGAAGTTTGGTCATCCGCCGTCCAGTAAATACTCACTTCAGGTTACAGAAGCGATTGGTCCGTAGCCCTATGGCCGGTAACACTGACGCGGCGCCATACGAGCTCTTATGGTACGTAATGGAGAACCAGGTAACCAGACCGGCACTCCCCACGCACTGAGACGCTGCCACTGATTGTCCGCGATTGCTTAATCATCTCGCCTGTAGGGCAAATGAGACTTATTCACAGGTGCCTCCACAAGGAAGGCATTCCCCGGTCGGAAGCCTTGGGACACGCCCGTTAGCGTTCAGTTCCACTGAGTACGGTAATAAGACAGTACACCATCTCCTCTAGTTGGTCTATCGTTGCGCGGATCAGACATCCTAGGTACTACAATTTCGGCAGACAGGCTTCCTCGGCGTGCATTATAAGGCCTGGCTGCACAAACTTTAACGAAATCGTGAGGTGGCCACTCCCCGACGTAGCATAGCGACAGGATGAAATTGAAAGAGGGACTTGTTCAAGTTCGGATGTGCTGTCTTCATGGATTGGGGCCTCGGGATGGTCCACATCAGCAGTTGGACAGGAAGCAGTTACACAATCTATGGTGTTCCTGCATTCGGTTTCTTGCATCTGGTTGTTAATTTTCGTTCTATTCTGATTAGTCCAACGCATTTCCTTCTTGCTTTCATTTTCTTTACATTTTAGTTTCCTTTAACCCCACCATCTTGCAATTGATGTTAATAGTTATTCTTGCGATGTGGGTAGTGCCAACTGGGTTCACCGCACTTGGGTGATCGGATTATAGTTGTTCAACTGAACGGAACGGTTTCAGCATCACTCTACTATTAGTCGGTAACTATGATTTTCCACCACATCGAGGTCTGGCACAGCCGAAGCTCTACCAGTTTGACTGAAAACATCGTGCATTTTTATAAAAACAAGTAAGTGCCTTATATGTCAAAAGAGTGGTAGAAGGTGTACACAGTTATTTTCAGATTTGTCTGGTCCTCACGTGGTCGGCTGCTACTCGTTAGTTCAAGAGTCATCGGCTGTCGAAGTGAAGTTAGGATACATTGCTGCACGATAGACACTCGAGATCCTGTTGACCTAATAGTCACTTGCTTCCTACGGTGCCCATTCAAACGTTACGGCGGTTGTTGGGTTAGCTGCTGTGCTGGACTCCGTAAGGAGTGTTTTCACTGAGTTTGCAGCTCCTATTGAATAACCAGAAGTCGGTGGTTGTATGCCACCTGCCTCAGAAAAATTCTTGTTGGTAGCTTGTTACGGAACTTATCCCAGTTCCCTAGATGAGTGTGTGCCGTTAGCTCAGACTGCAAAACCAACATTAGCTACATAGGGTCACATCTTTTGTAATTAGCTGGCACTTGAGTCAGGGTCAACGTAGTAGCAACAACATTTTCTACGGAGAGTGCCGCACGAATGTATCACCATTCCTTCCGGTCGTGTGCCTGAGCTTCGCGGGAAGAGCTTGGGACTCAATGACACCGTGAACAATGACGGTTTCTTTTCGTATTTTCGACTTCTTTCTTGCTTGTTCACTCCGTTTGAAAGTTCGTTGCACGTGCTCTCTGGTAGTGTGCGCACTCAGTTTGAAGCAATTTGGAGTTGACTCACAGACATCAGAAAGGCCTCCATCTCACCGGCAGAATGTAATGTTGCTAGAAGGAATCAAAGCTCACTATAATGCAATGACTTTGGGTGACGCCCGATGAGTCTCTTTGTAGTGAGATCTGCAAGAATGCTGACGACACTACAGATGGAATACTTTGATTATTATCGTCTATCAGCTTGCCCTTATTGTATTGGATTTGGATTTGGGAACATTAGTGCACACAAGACCTAAGGCACCATGGCTGTGTCTGAGGGTCATCGGCTTAGGAGCTCTAGCTTGTGTTGTTTTTTTGGGAATTTGTGGCTGCATTTGCTATGGAAGTTCAGGCTTCGACACCTAAGTTTTCACCAGTCCCATTAGTGGGATTGCGTTTGCATAGGTGGTCCGCCGCGGGTGGCACTTAACAGGGGACGATAATTTAAACACAGATGATTGTTTGATACCCGGTCGAAACGGTGAAATTCCCAGACAAGCCCATAGTTAAATATCACGAGAAGAAGTCCAAAGAGAAAGAGACGAAAGCGAATGAAAGCGCGAGGTTGATATTCATCAAAAGTACTTACCTGTCCGAGGTGGTAGTAACGATATGCGACAATTATGCTGAGACCGAAGATGCAGTTGATACTGTAAATCTTGATATACTGACAACGGAGAGCGACATTAACTACATTGATTCAGCGGGAAATATCTGTATTGCTGATGCGGAAAAGGAGTACCAATTGGAGGGATTGAAAAGTCGCTCACTACCTAGCACGAAAACACCACACTAACCGGTTTCACGGATGTTGGTCTGTGATCTTTTAAAACTGACCATGAAATTCGCACTATGCTTTTCGGGCTGTGATCTACTGCTGTGCAGCACCTCGATCATACATTCAAAGAAGTAGCGCGACCTGGAATGAACGCAGAAAATGAAGCCACGAAACTTACAACGAATAGTTTTGCTACTGCTGCAAACCATTTTCAACGGGACAGCCTAGTTTTGCGAATGATGAATGTTTCAGGAACCGGTGGAAATTGAATCCAAAAGTATATATACAGAAATCTAGTAAATCGCAGGCATGCTCACTCTTCAACTGGAAGAAGCTAATGATCAGGCTAATTGAATGAAAGACAAACGACGAACCGGAGCAAGCATGTGTAGAAAAGGAACCAGAAGTGACGTGTAAGTTTAGCTAAGCTACTGGATATCGTCGAGTTTCTCGCCAAGTCGAAGATGGAACTTCGTAGTCACCGAGAATAAATCCATAATGACAAAGGAGGTTGAGAAAATGGATGGGAGTTTTTCATAGTTTGTACACTTGTTGACCTAGAATGAATATGTTCTTCCGGAATATTTGGTGACAGTGCAGTTGTGGAGGAAAGCAGCACTTCTTATTTGTATCCAGAACAACAAAATAACGTTGCGAGTACTTTGGCGGTGTAAGCGAGAAAGAAACATACATAGTGGTTTAAAAAAAGCCGGTACATTTGCTTAACGTTCGTTACTACTCCATGTGTACTTCGGAAAAATCAGATGAGTGAAGCATTGCGCTACGTGAAAATGGACGTAGTCGTTTCGCCGCTTCGTTAAAACCAACAGCAAAAGCGCAGAGGAAATGTTTGAACTGATTTCGATAGAATTGGACATGGACAGAATTCAGGTCGATGGCTGCCGTGGCCATGCGTTTGACAATGGTGCAGTATGGCAGACTGCTTATCGAATGTCTAGCGACGCATCTGCGAAATCAACCTAATAGCTACATTTGTGCCATGCACAAATCAATCATTTAATCCGACTTGTGTATCTGCAGTTTCTGCTGCGGTTCACTGATACATTTTTGGTACAATGGGCCGGTTATTCTTGTTCTTTTTAACACTTGCATATGTGGGGTGCCACTCAGATGCTAATCACAAGAGGTAGTACATAAGAGGCATACCAGGTACAGAAGTAGGGAGAAAAGTTAGATCGTTTGGATTCAACATGTATTAACACAAGTTACAAAGAATGGAGGGCAGGTAAGCGGAGCAAACTGCACTATACATCGTGACACACGAGGGTAGAAGGGGACTGGTATGTACCATCAGTTAACCAATAAACACTCGGAAGATTTAAACAAGAATGAAATTTAGTATCCCAAAATATAGAAATCGTGTATGATTTATGTTAACTACAAGGGTCTTTTCAAAGAAAGATATATGAGGGAAACCTCTGCTAGCTAGGTCAGTCGGGAAGACAAATTAAGGACGGAAGAGTAGGGTAACAATTGTAGTGCGCGCAAGCGGACAGAGAGGACGCGCTTAGAGTTCCTTGGTCCAGGCTTCTTTGTGATTTATTATTTATTATTTGGGTGTGGATTGTGCGTGGTCGGTAGGCCGTCGGGGCGGGCTCATCAGACTGCGAAGAAACTGCTTATTCTATAAAAACGGCCGACAGGACCTTTGCTCTGCTACCGATACGACATTGCGCTTGGAAGCTGCCACTCTCCCCCCCTCACCGCACCCCAGTTCATGGCGATGATGATCCTCGTCCCAAGAAGGATTCGCGGACGTCATCTTTGGGGAACCGTTTCCCGGAGCTCGAGAGCCAAACTAATCGTCATCGCCTTCGTAGTAGTGAGTTGCGGTCCCTTGTATCCAGGATGATGGAGCTTGCTACTTCAGGCAGGTTGACCAGAAGAATTTGCTGTTTCTCAGCGGACTTGGGTTATGGAATTTAACACTCGAGGTGGGTGGGAAGTGGTTAGAGCAGGCGGCGTAACGTCGTATGGAAAACAAAAAAGGTACGAAACAAAGATGCGTAGGCTTTTTGAGATGTTTTCAAATGGTTTTAGGTTTTAGTCGTTTTGCAACAGTTTTGTGAATAAAACGCATGATTATCATAAAGGTGGAAAATACGCATGTCAAGCAAACATCCACAAAGTCGGAAAAAGGACCGGGCATTTAAACTGTCCACTGTGCCAGTCGATTGCCCGAGGTTGTGGCTGAATTGTCGTAGGATTCGGAGTAACATAAGCGTAGATGGTGCCTTGTGAAGAAGACGCGGCTGCAAGTGAACTAACTTTTACGGCTGCACCAGGTAAAGTTGGGGGCGGATCTTCGAAAAATGCACCTTAAGACGAACGATGGACACCGTTGTTCGTTGGACACTCTGCTCTGAGGTAAAATGCACGCGAGTTCGTTGAAGAAGTCTGAAACGGCCGGTGTATAGAGGCTGAAGGGGACGACACACTGCGTCTACGTGGACGAAAACGTGTGTGAAGGTAGCTAATCCAGTGTGCATCTGCGCATCTCTGATCTGCTCACGAAGCCAGTCCGGGCGCAGCGCACGCATGCTTTGAGAAAGGGAGGCTGCGAAGTTTGCTAGTGACATACATGATGTGTGATTGAGGCAAAATGAACTCTCCTGGTAGCTTAAGCTTTGTATAGTAGACTAGGTCTGCTGGTGTGCACTGCAGGTAAGTCCCGCTGCTGCTGTGAATACCTAGAAGTACTAACAAAATGTTTTTGCTCCAGTCAGGATCGGATGAAGCAAGGAGAGATGAAAAGCTGTCTTTGAGAACGTTGGACTAAGCCATTAGCTACTGGCTGCTATGTCGTCGCTTAAATACAGCGGCAACCTAAGAACTTATAGAACGTATCGAATTTCACATATTCGAAAGACGTTCCACGGTAGGTGTTGATGGTGGATGAGCATCCGTTATGGGACAGCCAACTGACCATGAAAGCACGGACAACAGACTAGGCTGTTAACTCTGGTACAGGGATGGCTCCTGTCCATTTGGTGAAGCGGTCTACACATCTCAGTATGTATACGAGTCCGCCAGATAGAGGCAAAGATCATACCAGGTCTAAGTGTACGTGTGAGAACCACAAATCCTGGAGTGGGTATGAGCCGAGAGGACTGCGGTTGTGTCGATGTACCTTGGAACACTGGCAGTGAAGACAAAATCGAGTCCAATTACGAACAGTTTCTTTTACACTTGGTCAAACAAAACGTTCGGTGACCAGTTTCAAAGATTCCAGAATACCAGCATGAGACAATGGGTGAAGGGTGTCAAAGACTGTGCTTCTGAAAGAAATGGGCACAAAGGGTCTAGGACAACCTGTGGAAGTGTCACAAATGGTAGCTCCGCCTGTAGTTAGGAGAAGAACGGTTTGCACATTCAGTGTACTAGACTGTATTAGAGGTCTTCATCTTGGGCTTGAACTGATGCCATAGCAGCGAGGTCGATAATAGTTAGAGTGAATAGTAAGGTCGACGCGAAAGTGTGCATCAGCGACGGGGTTGGCGACAACAGCGACACGGCGTACGTCAGTAGCGAACTGCGTGACAAAGTCTAGGTATCTAGTTTCCCGTGGAGAATATTTATCAGAAGCTAATAAAAAGACGAAATTGGGTGGTTGTGCTCAATGCAGACCGTGAAACCCCCAGCTTCTAATCTGTGTCAGGTGTGACGGATGGATAAGTAGATAGCAAACAGTTTTCTACCAAACGTGCCATAGCAGGATGCCGCTGTTTGCAGGCGTTTGGAAGAAAAACCGAGAGCCTGCCACTGCCTATCAACGAATTATTGGAGCACAGCTTTGCCGCAGCGTTTACAACGTCAGTTGTATGAGTAGATGAATCAGACAACTGGGAGTGAGCGAGGTGGACTTTGTTGGAAATAGCATGCTTGAGCTCGATGAAAGCCGTGTGTGGTTTATAGGAGAAAGCGAATTTACGCTCGTTTCCTCTGAGCAGATCAGTCAGGGGTTGCAGCAGCTGAGCTCAGCCAGGGATGAAGCGTCGATAGTAGTTGACAAGTCCACAAATTTGATGGAGATACTTAAATTACGCCGGAGCTGGTAAAGCTTTAACAGCCTGTATCTTGTCCGCAAGGACCTAGATACCAGACGATAAGAAGAGGTGGTCTAAGGATTCTACCGTGGACTTGTGAATTTCGCACTTCGTTGGGTTCACTGTGATACCGCGTTGACTCAGCCGTTGGAAGAGTAACTGAACATGAGTAAGGTGCTCTTCGTCGAATGAACTGGTTACAAGTATGTCATTGACGTAGAGAAGCAAAGTCTAGGTCTTGAGTGACATCGTTGATGAAGTGTTGCAAACTCTATGCAGCTTTGCATTATTCAAAGGTACTCTCAGAAATTCTAACAAACCGTAGGGACTGATTTCGGCTGTTACAGGTATGTCGGTTTCTTCGACAGGTGATAAGCAGGAATAAGGTCGACCTTGCTAAAGACCGTCTTACCGTTGAGGCTTGAAGTAAGGCCATGAATGCATGGGAGAGAGTACCTCTATTAATCATAATTTTATTAGGTGTATGGTAGTCTTCGCAAGAACGCTAGTCTCCAGATTTCTTTGCGTCCATTTGGAGTGTAAAGGACCAGGGACTAGCTGAAAGACAGATTATCCTAAGTTAAACATGCACTCGTGTTCCCTCCTTGCTAGCTTCAGCTTCCCCGGCGAAAGTCGGCACATGCTTGATGAGACGGGTGGGCCGTTATTTCGGATATGGTAGATGACTTGAAATGCCATGGGTAGGGCTGCGTTCATTGGCTGAACCGTTTAGCGCAGTGAGAAAGTCTTTCGGCGTAATCGGAGGTCTGTGGACGACCGCAGACTGAGGTGGTGGCTGAGATGCCGGAGTTGATGCCAGTGACACTGATGGTCGTTTCGGACTAGACTATCCTCATTTGTTTCGCATAGATGCAAATGTTGACGTCAAGAAACTCTATGCCGTTGATAGTAAATGGAACTGCGACCCTAATGAACACCCGGTAAAATGTTCTACGGATACCTAGGTTAAAAATTAAAGGGCGTTGGCCAAAGTAGGGTTGCGTGTGCCGTTAGTGGCACGAAGACTGAGAGTAGACTGTTGAGTCGCCTCTCCAAGTGCGGGAGGAATCACGCATACTTCAGCCCCAGTATCAATTAGGAACGCTTTTCCAGAGTTGTAGTCCTGAACGTAAAGGAGGCTACTGCCGGAGCTGCGGCCGGTGAGGTTGTTAGTGGGTGACTTACGGCTTGGAATTGTCCCCGATTGAGTCGAGGGGAAGTGCAAAGAGTAGTACATCGATTCGCTTGAAGGCCAAAGCAGCGGTGCTACCAGCATAGTTTTTTGGTGCTAGGCAGTTGGGCTTGGCCGTTTCGCTCTTAGCTATCGGTGAGTTATCTAGTGCTGAAGGGGAATCGAGAGCTCTGCATACTGCCGTTAGTTCATAAAATACTACGGCAAGCTCAAATGGTGGGGCTGCACGACACCTTCATGAAATAGTTGGCTGCTGTAAGGCATTAGGGCTAGTTGGTGGATATGCAGCTGTTGGAGTTGCTTAGTCTATTTCCTTAGGAAGCTGATCCATGTGCGCATCACCCAGTTGCACGAACAGAATGGGGAAAGAGACCTTGGCGGATATGACGATAGTTTGAGCTATTTCGGTTAGGTACTGAAGACATAGGTACAGAAGAACAGAGACATCTATTGAGTACAAACTGAGAACATCTTCTTCTCACCTTTTGCGTGCCAAGTTTTGCTAGCCGCGACAAGAGAAAAAATTACCGGCTCTGCACACAAGCGCTCTATTCATAACGCTGAGGCAAAGTAGAAATAGTTGTGATTTTAAAATCTCACCTGCTCACTCGATCGATGGCCTGATCGACCACACTGCGGCAGGCGATTCCATTAGCCCTATCTGTCAGCCCTATCACATCCTTACCTTATTCATTTGTTGCTGTTTTGGTGTTTCAGGTTGCGTAACGTCTTCCACTGTGGCAGCGCTTTCGAACCTGGGCTGCGAGCTTATTTGCTTTATGCTGCTGATACCGCTTCGCGTCCGAGTGTACGTCATGTTCACCGGGCCGCCGTTTCAGCCGCAATCGACAGCTTCCCTTTCTTTTCTGACCCACAGCTACACTTCTCTTCTGACGCCGTTCAGCATTAGGTTTTTGAATAGAATATACTCCGACCCTAGGGGCTAGGTTATGAGGCTATATTGGCTCATTTTTATGGCGGATCTTCCGACGCCGTGAGCGCTGTCAAGGAGTGTATGGCAGACAATAATTTGATATATTTTCCACTTTCAAATGTTAGGTGACTCCATAATCGGCTTCCGGTTGAAGTAGTTGTCCTTGGTACTGCAGTTTTTCATCAACACAATTCTCTCCGACGTGTTCCCCTTCTTATTTACTGCAATTCTGGGCGCTTCTTGCCGATTTACGATAGCCAGTGAGCTAATTTTAGTCGATGGACGGCAACGAGCGAAATGGCCTAAGCGGCCTTCACAATAATCACTAAATCTCTCCAGCTTTTCTGAAAGATCCGGTTTTTGGTCGTGATAGCAGAGATTCCAGACTGCTAGTATCCGTAGCGCATCATGGACGATGGCGTATCTGAATATGGCTAGCTGATACGGCGTAGGATATTCATCCAACTCGATCACTGTTGCAACCCATGTCGGAGCAGTACTCTGTCGGGCGCTTCCCCAGGTTGCGGACCGGGGAATGCCTTCCTTGTGAAGGTATCTGCGAATAAGTCTCGTTTGCTTTGCAGACGAGATGAATAAGCAGTTGCGGACAATCAGTGGCAGAGTCTCAGAGCGTGGGGTGTTCTGGGCTGGTCACCTGGTTCTCTATTAAGTATCACAAGTGCTCGAACGGCGTTGTGTTAAAGCCAATGTAACCGGCTGTAGGGTCACTGACCAGTCACTCCTGTAACTGGGCGTAAGTATCTGACGCTAGACGGATGAACAACCTCGCTTGCCACCGGCTTCTCTATGGACCGCTACTAAACACAAAGAAGGGGAATGAGCCACTTAGCTGTCAACGGTCTTCGTGAATTACCCCGCTGCCTTGCCGGTCAGGTCTTTAGATCAAAGGCTCGGGGTGGGGTCCCTTAAGTCAACCTTCTTCCTCGGCCTGGGAAACAACGAAGCTCAATGCCCACACAACACATGGAACTTTGCTTCCAGTCCTCTTACTCACTCTCTCTTTTTGTTATTGTTACTCATGTGTTGTGGCACTCTGCCAAATGCTTGTTGAGCAAGTGTTGAATACAGTATACAATATCAGTGCTGCAAAGTGCATCCACTCCGCTCTCCACAGGCGCCCGTTTACGGGCATCGAACCTTCCGTCATCTCTAATGGAGTAGGCATCGCTACAAATGGCTGCCAGTCAAAGCAAAGCTTCTGACTACTCATCGGGTTCTTCTTTTCCTCTGTCACCACGTTGCGTATCAGGTTCTGCCAGTCGCGCCAAGGGAAAAATAAACACAGGCTGTGTACACAAGTGCTCTATTCACAATTCTGAGGCAAAATACAACTAACGGTGCTTTTAGAAACTTAACTGCCCACTCGATCGATCGCCTGATCGACCACGCTGCGGCAGGCGATGCCATTAACTCCAACTGTCAGCCCCATCGCATCACCTAATAGGGCGGATTGTTTTGCATTTCCTAAACACAAGCCATGGAATAGCTAATTTATTCGCACACTCAGTGGTTGTTCCAGTTGTTTCAAGATCTTCTGCTAAAGAGACTCATAAGAAAGATCTGTATTTGGGCTCGAAATGATTTTGAGCTGTAAAGCGAAGTCCCTAGGAAGGCTAGGGAGGCAAATAATTGTATTTACAAAATAATGTTGCACTAGCGTGGCCTTCAGATTTGTCCATGCTGTCCTGTACTATCCGCGGAATTACTTGTATTCACGCTTTCGGTAACCCTGTTTGCTTTTCTTCACCAGCCAAACAATAAACAAAGTCAAGTTAACCTACGCTCCCAATATTTCAATATTCCTATGTGTTTCCACTCCCCTGAACACCCCATTTTTCTTGTCAAGACATACGAAATAGACTGAAACGAATCCACAAAGAGAACAGTGGTAGTAAAATGCATTGTGCTGGATGGGGAGTCGCCGTACGGACGAAAACAATGCACAGGGTGAGTATACCAATGATATTGCTCAAATATCCGATCACTCGTGAGTAAAGTGGATGCGATTACAACCACAAACTTTTCTCGTGAATATTCGAAGCAAGGCCTAATTCTGCTTCAAGAGATCTGACTCCGTATAGACTTTGGCGACACAGTTGGAGCGATCGGGGGATTTAATTGTCACCGTGTTGACCGAAAATGTACATACCGGAAACATGGCAGAGGAGTTAATACGTAAATCAATCCGTCGTGGTGAACGTCATCAAAATGTATGTTTCACTTCTCTGTCACATATTAACTGCTTAATAGTAAAATGTGAGCCAAGATGCTTAAACGGCCGCTGTAGCAGTCTGGAGATTCCCCGGTTTGCCTGTGTATTTCATTTTACACCTAGGCGACCAGTGTGGTTTGTTGAACTGATTGCTGAGTTCGAATACTTGACTTGTTCATCGCCACTTTTGCCTGGCGCTCGATTCGGTTGTCGTGTATGCTGTGCATCCTCCGTTCTTCTAACTAGAGCGTCAACAGTGTCGTTTTTTA
>CALYDF020005732.1:0-14063 GCA_944474145.2 Dicrocoelium dendriticum | reverse complement strand
GGTTTCGGTTTTGCATGTCACTGTGGCAAGCCACAGGACGCCTGCGCCTACAGAAGGACCATGGATGGTTTGCGTGCGCCACCCACAGCTCCATCCACACACCAAATATCCAGTGTAAACCCGAAGGAATAAGACTGGGAGGAATGCGGATGGGAACCGCGTTTCATCAACGGAGCCGGCCCACACTCCTTCACAGGCAAACACAAGCACACTGTATTTGAGGAAATCTACCGCACATAATGCGGTGGCTGGAGAGTAGTCCGCTAAACCCTGAGTGCATGGAACCACTCTTTGATCCTAACACGGCCACAAGGACGACGCACACCGTCCCCTTCAGCAACGACCAACTGTCTCCTGGAGCCAGTATGGACGAGGTAGTGGGTAATAGACAGGTAGGCACCTTGTCAACATGCACATCAAGCGCAGTCACATCGGGGATATCAAACAACAGCCAAACACTTGAGAGAGAAAGAGAGAAGGAAAAAAGAGAAAAGCGCGATTAATTCATAAAGAAACGGTGACATAAACCTTAAGTTAATGACCATATGTAATAAGTGGTTTACAAACAAATCCTAGATAAGTGCACGAGGTCAGGAAGTATAGTACAAGGAATGCCACAAGCACAAAAATGTTATGGAAATCGAATACAATTGGTTTAAGCGAGATGTGCAAGGTAATAGAATAGAGTACAAGGAGATATTTATACGAGAAAGAAAAGCATTAAGGTAAAAACTGTAAACCCACCACCTGAAATAAAGAGCAATAGCATGCAAGCACGCGGTTAGTAAATCGCATTTAGCGTGCCTACAAACGCTGCGCCGGCTCGCTGTAATTCTCTGCAGGACCCGTCGTCGCTTCTGTAGTGGCCCCAAAGGGCCTAGCTCAGGGCCCATTAGACATTTATATGAGAAAGCAAGGCATTAGGCGAGAACAGAAAACCCACCACCTGCAATAAAGAGACATAGCATGCAAGCACGCGGTTGGTAAATCGAATACAGCGTGCCTACTAACACTGCGCCGGTGCTGCCTACGTTCACTGCAGGGACCCGTCGTCGTTTCGGCATTGGTCCCGAGTGACCTCTCTCATGGTTAACTAGGCCTGCCTGACTAAGGCACTCGCGACCGCATGTTCCACAGCACCATGCGCTCGATATCGATGGAGTACAATTCATCGGTGCTTGCCGCTTCGGCACTTGCCGCTTCTTCTCTGCCTGCATGAGGGCTATCTCCCGCACTTCAGCAACTGCCTTCGTGATAAGATCGCGTCATGCACCAAGATCAACCGCCTTTGATTCCCATGATCTGCAATCAAGCTTAGAACGTGTGAGGCTCACTCTAATCATGTCCTGGTAACGTAATTTTGGTTTCCCAGCATGCCGCTTCCAAATACTCAACTGACTGTATAAGAGTTGTTTCGGTATCCGCGTCGAATCCATACGGCTCACATGACCGAGCCATCTCAGGTGTCGCAGGAAAAGTGTGCCATCCACTGCATGCATCCCACTTCGGCGCAACACTTCTGTGTCTGCAACTCTGGCGCCCCAACCGATCTGCAAAATTCGTCGCAGACACAGCTGATGGAAACGCTCGAGATATCGCACATCCTGAAGGTACATCGTCCATGTTTCACTGCCGTATAGAAGAACGGACAGTACCATGGTTTTGTACACCGTCAGCTTCGTGCCAATTCTAAGCTGACGGTTGTTCCACACTCGGTACTCAAGCTTCCCGAATGCCGCTGCTGCCTTCGACACGCGATTACGCAACTCACTGTGTGGATGCTGATCAGTCGATATCACACTCCCAAGGTAGCTGAAACGGGAGATGTTTTCCAATACTTCAGCACCAATGCTGATTCGCGGCAATATTGAAGATTGCACCTCCGATGAAGGCTGAAAGAGACAGACAGTTTTGCTTGTGTTGATGGTGAGCCCGAATTTGGCCGCTTTCGAAGCCGGAGCATTAGTCATGTGCTGCAAATCATCCGCGCTGTGTGAAAACAACACACAGCCGTCAGCAAACAGCAACATACGGATAGTTGTCTCACAGACTAGAGTCCTCGCACCGAAACGACGGATATTCAGCAACCCACCATCTATACGGTGCTCCACACGAACACCGTAAGCACAATCCGCATCAAAAGCACAAGACAACATTGCATGAAGATATATATTAAACAAGGCAGGAGCTAACACACAGCCTTGCTTCACACCAGAGACAACTGCAAAGTCATCCGAGGTCTCTCCACACAGCTGCACCCTCGCTCGCATACCACTGTGCAGACATTCAATTAAACTTGCAAACTTACGCGGGCAACCAAACTTACCCAACACCAGCCACAATGCTTCGCGGTTCACCGTATCAAATGCTTTGGTGAAATCAACAAAAAGCGAGTAAAATGGCTGGTGTTCTCCGCACTTCTTTGCAACTGACGAGCCGCAAACACCATATCCATAGTGCTGCGACCCGAACGGAATTTACACTGCTCCTTCGCCACGTTAGGTTCCACAACCTGACTGACGAGGCGATTGAGCAGGATTCGGGCAATCACCTTGCCCACACAACTCAGCAAGTTGATGCCACGATAATTCGTGCAACATTGCTTGCTACCTTTACCCTTGTACAGTGGTAGCACAAGGGCATCCTTCAGCTCAGGAGGCACTTCCTCCTCAATCCACACGCGTTGCACCAAGTGGTGCAGCGCAGTCAACAACGTGGGTCCACCGTGTTTCAATATTTCAGGCGGGATCCCGTCCCCTCCGGTACATTTGCCGTTTCGCAGCTGAGCAAGTGCTCTCCTCGTCTCATCCAGTGTCGGCGTATCTGCCTGATCTTCCTTCACATCGTGCTGCTCCAGGTCGTTCAATGTAGACCAGTCGATCTCTAAACGGTTGTTCAAGAAACAGCCAAAGTTTTTCCGCCAGACCTGCATTATGTCTGCAGTCTGGGTGCAGGTAGCGCCTGAAATACCATCGATCAGTGTCCTCAGCTGCTCCAATCTCGGTCCATACACCGCCTTCAAGGAGTCAAAAATTCCTGGTGTTGACGTCGTTCGGCGTGGCATTCCATCTGCTTCGCCTTCTCCGTCCACCATGCATTTTTAATGCGACGGAGCTCTCGGGTCAGTCGCCGTCGAAGATTGCGAAACTGACTACTCTTCCCCAAGTCACTGGAGTCTGCAACATAAGCAGCAATTGCTGCGTTCTTTTCTGACACCAACGTGCCAATCGTCACATTGTTTTCATCAAACCAATCAGGCCGCTTACAGTTTGCGCGCCCGATGGTCTCCTCCGCAGCAGCTGTCACCTGGTCGCGAATGTGGTGCCACAGGTCGCCCACTGTGGCCAAGCCGTCCACAACACCACACAGGCGTGCAGCCGTCGCCTTCTTAGCTCAGTACGTTTCGCCACAGTACCGAGGGAGAGAATGTTAAATTTACGCCGATTCACGGCGGGAGTGCAATACATCGTTTTACGAAAAAATATGTACAGTTTGGTCCGAACCAATCTGTGTTCAGTGCCACACTCAGCTCCACGCAGTACACGTGTCATGCGCACTTCACGCATATCACGCTGACGTACGATGACATTGTCGAGCAGGTGTGCATGACCACTCCGTGGGTGCGCCCAAGTTGCTATATCACTCGCACTCAGTGCAAACCGAGTGCTCGTGATCGTCAGGCCGAGTGGCACGCAGTGAGAGCAGCGAGTCATCGCTCGCATTCGCTGAACCAATGCCATGCGAACCGATAACATCTGTCCACGCTGACGCATCACGCCCAACGCGCGCGTTGAAATCACCCAGCAGAAATAGTCGGTCGCTCCTCGGCACAGACCGTATCACGGGGGATAGCTCAGTGTAGAACTGATCACGCGTGTCATCAGGATAACACATGGTCGGACCGTAGGTGCTTAAAAAGTAGCAAACTTACCTCTCCATTCGTGTTCGAACGGTCATCATTCGCGCGCTGATGCCCGTTGGTTCACCCACCAGCTGGCTGTGAAGGCGATCGGATATTGCAAATCCGACCCCATGTTCACGTGGTGCTGAGGCGGCATTGCCCACCCAGTTAATGTGTAGCCAGCAGCTGCTACATGCAACTTACCATGCTCAGCGAGCCGAGTTTCACTGAGTGCCGCAATATCGATGTGGTAACGCGCCAGTTTCATCGCGACCAGTGCAGTGCGTCGCTCCGGGCGCTCGCTGGAGTTCCGGTCCAGTAGTGTGCGCACGTTCCAGCACCCGATGCTGAGTGCTTTGCTCGCAGGCATACGATTGCATTGGTGGGCAATCGCACGCGAGGTGGTCGTTGTGCTTCGGAGGTTTTCTTGAGGGGCTTCACCCGGCGCTTTTGGCTCAATAGCCTGACCCACAAGGCAGTGGGGAGCAGATCCAGCACGCGAATGTGATTGCAGAGACAGATGGGGATCTGCTTGACGGCATTTACACGCAGCCTTTGAGGTACTGGAACAATTAGCATATGGTTTGCGACCGTAATTGGATACGAACCTGCTACCACGGCTAGAGGCAGGTGGGTTTTTGGCGGGTTTGCACTAATTTCACCAGGTGCTGCCTGGCTTGAGGCGGGCAGCAGCAAACCATTGAACACCCGGAGGTGTCCTCCCACCGTCAGAGACAATATGTGGCACTCGTGCTCTACGCCAATCGAGCTGTGAGCTGCTAACCCGTAAACCTGTTGTCACCCATGGCTAGATTTTACGGGAAGAGGGCCATCGACCACTTCCTAACCTCCGAAGAGGATGGACTAGGATACTGCCAGGGCGCCCACACCTGACAGGAGAACGACGGGGGTCCACAGCCAAAGCCTTCGATTAAATATACACCCGAAAGGCAGCGGGTCAAGCACATGGTCAGTTAGCCGACTCATGCGGATTGGTGTCCTGGATCTTAGCAGGGAGAAGGGCGAAACCTAACTCCCACCCAGCGGCCGCCACGTGGAGGCGCCCAGGATATGGGACTATGGCGCAACCATAGCAGCAGTGGGTAGACCATCTGTCAGGTATACATACATACAGGTATACATATTTACATACACACATATATATACAAAACGTGTAAATTTATAAATATGTGTTTTAAATAACCAAGGGCACGTAAGTCCACCGCCTGTTATGCATATATATATATAAACATATATACATTTTGCCGTAGAGAAAACACATGTAAATAGGTAAAATATGTATACATAAGTATACAGACGTACATGTATGTATACATATGCTTATATATAAATAAAATAATATCTATTTTCACGTATACATGTGTATATATGTACGGTTGGCGGCATCCGGTTTCGGTTTTGCCTGTCAATGTGGCAAGCCACAGGGCGCCTGCGCCTACAGAAGGACCATGGATGGTTTGCGTGCGCCACCCACAGCTCCATCCACACACCAAATATCCAGTGTAAACCCGAAGGAATAAGACTGGGAGGAATGCGGATGGGAACCGCGTTTCATCAACGGAGCCGGCCCACACTCCATCACAGGCAAACACAAGCACACTGTATTTGAGGAAATCTACCGCACATAATGCGGTGGCTGGAGAGTAGTCCGCTAAACCCTGAGTGCATGGAACCACTCTTTGATCCTAACACGGCCACAAGGACGACGCACACCGTCCCCTTCAGCAACGACCAACTGTCTCCTGGAGCCAGTATGGACGAGGTAGTGGGTAATAGACAGGTAGGCACCTTGTCAACATGCACATCAAGCGCAGTCACATCGGGGATATCAAACAACAGCCAAACACTTGAGAGAGAAAGAGAGAAGGAAAAAAGAGAAAAGCGCGATTAATTCATAAAGAAACGGTGACATAAACCTTAAGTTAATGACCATATGTAATAAGTGGTTTACAAACAAATCCTAGATAAGTGCACGAGGTCAGGAAGTATAGTACAAGGAATGCCACAAGCACAAAAATGTTATGGAAATCGGATACAATTGGTTTAAGCGAGATGTGCAAGGTAATAGAATAGAGTACAAGGAGATATTTATACGAGAAAGAAAAGCATTAAGGTAAAAACTGTAGACCCACCACCTGAAATAAAGAGCAATAGCATGCAAGCACGCGGTTAGTAAATCGCATTTAGCGTGCCTACAAACGCTGCGCCGGCTCGCTGTAATTATCTGCAGGACCCGTCGTCGCTTCTGTAGTGGCCCCAAAGGGCCTAGCTCAGGGCCTATTAGACATTTATATGAGAAAGCAAGGCATTAGGCGAGAACAGAAAACCCACCACCTGCAATAAAGAGACATAGCATGCAAGCACGCGGTTGGTAAATCGAATACAGCGTGCTTACTAACACTGCGCCGGTGCTGCCTACGTTCACTGCAGGACCCGTCGTCGTATTGGCATTGGTCCCGAGTGACCTCTCTCATGGTTAACTAGGCCTGCCTGACTAACTCACTCGCGACCGCATGTTCCACAGCACCATGCGCTCGATATCGATGGAGTACAATTCATCGGTGCTTGCCGCTTCGGCACTTGCCGCTTCTTCTCTGCCTGCATGAGGGCTATCTCCCGCACTTCAGCAACTGCCTTCGTGATAAGATCGCGTCATGCACCAAGATCAACCGCCTTTGATTCCCATGATCTGCAATCAAGCTTAGAACGTGTGAGGCTCACTCTAATCATGTCCTGGTAACGTAATTTTGGTTTCCCAGCATGCCGCTTCCAAATACTCAACTGACTGTATAAGAGTTGTTTCGGTATCCGCGTCGAATCCATACGGCTCACATGACCGAGCCATCTCAGGTGTCGCAGGAAAAGTGTGCCATCCACTGCATGCATCCCACTTCGGCGCAACACTTTCGTGTCTGCAACTCTGGCGCCCCAACCGATCTGCAAAATTCGTCGCAGACACAGCTGATGGAAACGCTCGAGATATCGCACATCCTGAAGGTACATCGTCCATGTTTCACTGCCGTATAGAAGAACGGACAGTACCATGGTTTTGTACACCGTCAGCTTCGTGCCAATTCTAAGCTGACGGTTGTTCCACACTCGGTACTCAAGCTTCCCGAATGCCGCTGCTGCCTTCGACACGCGATTACGCAACTCACTGTGTGGATGCTGATCAGTCGATATCACACTCCCAAGGTAGCTGAAACGGGAGATGTTTTCCAATACTTCAGCACCAATGCTGATTCGCGGCAATATTGAAGATTGCACCTCCGATGAAGGCTGAAAGAGACAGACAGTTTTGCTTGTGTTGATGGTGAGCCCGAATTTGGCCGCTTTCGAAGCCGGAGCATTAGTCATGTGCTGCAAATCATCCGCGCTGTGTGAAAACAACGCACAGTCGTCAGCAAACAGCAACATACGGATAGTTGGCTCACAGACTAGAGTCCTCGCACCGAAACGACGGATGTTCAGCAACCCACCATCTATACGGTGCTCCACACGAACACCGTAAGCACAATCCGCATCAAAAGCACAAGACAACATTGCATGAAGATATATATTAAACAAGGCAGGAGCTAACACACAGCCTTGCTTCACACCAGAGACAACTGCAAAGTCATCCGAGGTCTCTCCACACAGCTGCACCCTCGCTCGCATACCACTGTGCAGACATTCAATTAAACTTGCAAACTTACGCGGGCAACCAAACTTACCCAACACCAGCCACAATGCTTCGCGGTTCACCGTATCAAATGCTTTGGTGAAATCAACAAAAAGCGAGTAAAATGGCTGGTGTTCTCCGCACTTCTTTTGCAACTGACGAGCCGCAAACACCATATCCATAGTGCTGCGACCCGAACGGAATTTACACTGCTCCTTCGCCACGTTAGGTTCCACAACCTGACTGACGAGGCGATTGAGCAGGATTCGGGCAATCACCTTGCCCACACAACTCAGCAAGTTGATGCCACGATAATTCGTGCAACATTGCTTGCTACCTTTACCCTTGTACAGTGGTAGCACAAGGGCATCCTTCAGCTCAGGAGGCACTTCCTCCTCAATCCACACGCGTTGCACCAAGTGGTGCAGCGCAGTCAACAACGTGGGTCCACCGTGTTTCAATATTTCAGGGGGGATCCCGTCCCCTCCGGTACATTTGCCGTTTCGCAGCTGAGCAAGTGCTCCCCTCGTCTCATCCAGTGTCGGCGTATCTGCCTGATCTTCCTTCACATCGTGCTGCTCCAGGTCGTTCAATGTAGACCAGTCGATCTCTAAACGGTTGTTCAAGAGACAGCCAAAGTTTTTCCGCCAGACCTGCATTATGTCTGCAGTCTGGGTGCAGGTAGCGCCTGAACTACCATCGATCAGTGTCCTCAGCTGCTCCAATCTCGGTCCATACACCGCCTTCAAGGAGTCAAAAATTCCTGGTGTTGACGTCGTTCGGCGTGGCATTCCATCTGCTTCGCCTTCTCCGTCCACCATGCATTTTTAATGCGACGGAGCTCTCGGGTCAGTCGCCGTCGAAGTTTGCGAATCTGACTACACATTTATTCCTACATAAATGTGCATTTTGCCCTGTCTACGTATGTAAATATATATGCACATGCATATATATATATCTACATATATATATGTGTATATATTTATATATATATATAATATTTGCATTCCCTTCTCATTTGCATACTTGCATATTTGCTTTTAGATTTCATGAGGATTACAAATGCACATACTTTATAAATGACACCTAACGGCTACTGGCATTATATATTAGCACATTTCTACTGTATACTGAATTAAGTAAAACTTTCGATAGTCATTTACATTGCCGTACTTATTTAACTTCCCTCCATCCCTTCCAACCCTTTCGTAAAACTTCCCCTTATTGGACAATAAAACATTTTAACGACATCAATCCTTTCAACAAAAAATCCTCTCCTGCAATGCAATTATTGTTTCCTCTGTTTGTGCATTACCAGTTCTACAACTTTTGAGAACTAGCGCCGTATCTTTCATCGTGACTTCAAGAATTGCAACATATACAATAATCAGACAACAGGTATTGATGCCCCACATCGAAGGATGTAAGTTACTTTTACCAGTTGCTTCACGCAACCATAACCATTGCGTACACGGATCAACTGCATTAACACTTATTCGCTCTCTAATACATCCGCGCATACTTCACCTGTATTTACCAAGGGTCGTTTGATTGCAGTAACATAAAATTGCGTTGCTTCGGGATGTTCCGTGGTACAAATGGTACATAGCAACGAGGTTACCTAGCGACGTTGCTATGGAGGATGAAGGTGCAAATACCTGGAAATAGCTGGATGGTGTGTGGGTAATGGAATTGTGTGTGAATTATGATACCATAGAAAGGGTTACCGGTAAGGGTACATGTGGATGGTAGTTGTTATAATATTTCGGTGGCTATACTTGTTTTTTCTGCTACCGCTATGATTGTGGTTGATGGTGAGCTGTTCAGGTCTTTTGTTATTGGGAAGTATGAAAGTGCTGAAGACATGGAGGAGCAGTTAGGACGTTTTCAAATTGAAACGGGGTCCTGTTTTTCCCGAGTTACCTCTGCCTCTGCTGCGGCGTACCAGCGTGGAAGGCAGAAGTAGTTGCCGGACGGGGATGGCTACGGTTACATACTGTACCGTTGCGTACATTGTGAACGTTCAGGATCGCGTGGAAAGCGGTAAGTTGATATTTATGCAACACGGAGACTAACGCATGTACATACAAATCCTACGAATGCGAGGCGTGATTCCCAGTGGTTTTGAAGAATGGAAAATATGTCGTGCGAAGCTACTTCATGATCCCTAGTCATTCTTTTCACTCGGGTAACCCGTGGCTGTATGCACGCAACCGTCGGCTGTCTCCGCGGCAGGAGAAGGAGGTTCTGCGTTTGATGGGCAGCTTTCATAGCATGCGTGACTTGAGGCGCTTCATCTATCAGGAGTACGGCAAACGTGTAACCCGTGCGGACCTGAGCAATTTGCGCATTCGCCATCGAAATGCAACCTCATGTGAATTGTTGGAGGTGGCAAAGATGTTGGGGGCACGGTGCTTGCCGTTTGGTGTCTGAGGGTAGCCGGATTCGTTACGTATTCTTCTCTCCATTTGTAGCCCGTAGCATTTTTAAGCTTTGTGGCGAGGTTGTATTATGCGACGCGGCGTACCAGCTAAATTATGGTGGCTACATTTTGTGGCATTGCATGGTCGTGGACGTAACAGGTCTAAGGATTTCCTTCTTCTACGCCATATTGCCTGATGAGACGTCCTATAGCTATGGGCAAGCGGTGGAGGCGATGCGGAAGATGGTGTCCAGCAGCTTACTTTGCAGCATTATGGTGATGGATAAGTGTGCTGCTCAGTTGCGGGCGTTTCGACGTTATTATTCCAGTGCTAAGATGATGTTTTGCCGGTACCATGGGAAAGTGGACATTGCTAGATATTTCGGTCGTCTACGTGGGATATCAGATGCTCGGCGAATGCAATTATGCGCTTGGCTTCATAACCTGATACCTACTCGTGGTTCGCCAGCTTTTGAGGATAATTAAACGTGGTGCGGCGTGCCAATCCTGAATGCTACCAGTATTTGTGCGCAACGTGGCTTTTACACGCAGACTGCTGGGCGGCTCACAGACTAACGAATGCTGTGGTTTTTGGATGCCACACGACCAACAGTGTGAAGAATGAGAACAAGCATCTTAAGGAGTATTTGTCGGAGAGGACATCGTTACTCATTCTGTTTCCCTGCGTAGTTGATAGAGTAAACAATATCTTGCACGAAAGAAACAGCATAATAGCTAGGCGGTGTATGAGCGTACATTCTGTTCCATCGGAGGTGTCCTCAGTGGCTTGTGTTTCCGCACAGCTGAGCGATTGCGCAGGCAATGTCTTCGTAGTCCATTTCCGTGCATCCACCGTTCTGGGTTGTAGGTCTGAAGGGACTTTTTGGTTCGTTACCTGCCCTTGTTCGAAAGTGCAGCGGGTATACATGACACGCGGCAGTGAATGCGCTTGCGAGTTCAGCCGGCAGTGGCGACTCGCATGTGCTCACATTTGTTATGTGGCGGCGCTTTACGGACATTCCGCGGAGGACATAGTTCATGGATGTCGGTGGATCGCACCCCGGCAACCTCCCGCAGGCTCCTCAGACTTTGGCGTTGGATGGTGGTGTGCAGGTTGTAGATCGTCAGGTAGGGGATAGCGATGCGGTTTTAAGCCGCACCATACAGCTTTGCAAGACGCAGGATGTTTTACCTGACGTCGGCACGCAGTTGTGCAGCTACGGATCAGAGAACTTCTCCGCGGCGTTGACATTCCTGAAAACGGTTGCGTTGCTGATGTCTAAGGAAGCGACTTTTCAGTTGTATGGTCGAATGTCAAACTGCCGGCCCATACTCCTTCACGGCAAACACAAGCACACTATATTTGGGAATCAAGCGCACACAAGCCGGTGGCTGGAGCATAGTCCGCTCCAAACTGAGTGCATGGAACCACTCTTTGATCCTAACGCGGCCACAATGACTGTGCACAACGTCCCCTCCAGCAACGACAAACTCTCTCCTGGAGCCAGTATGGACGAGGTAGTAAGTAATAGAGAGGTAGGCACCTTGTCAACGTGCACGTCAAGCGCAGCCACACCGGGGATATCAAAAACAGCCAGTCACATGTAAGAGAGCTACAAAGAAAATAACTCGATTAATTCATAAAGAAACGGTGACATAAACCTTAATTTAATGAGCATATAAAATAAGTTGTCTACAAACGAATCCGAAATAAGTTCACGAGATCAGAAAGTATACTTTACGGAAATGCAACAAACACAAAATATTATGGTAATCGAATACAATTGCCTTAAGCGAGGTGTGCAAGTGAATGGAATAGAGTACAGGTAGAGTGTGTGAAAAAGAAAGCATTAAGGCAAAGTTTAAAACCCACCACCAGAAATAAAGAGATTTAGCATGCAAGAACGCGGTGAGTAAATCAAATACAGCGTACCTACAAACGCTGTGCCCGTTCTGAATATTTTCTGCTGGGACCCGCCGTCGCTTCTGTAGTGGTCCCGAGTTGCCACACGCATGGCTCACTATATATATATATATATATATATATATATATATGTATATATATATACCTGCTATACTATACCTATAGATATACCTATACCTATAGATACCGAAGCGTCTACTTTATGGCCAATTGCGTTCAAGGATGTGGAATTAAGGTAAGTCAAACCTACCTCATTAAAACGTGGTCAACGTGAGCTTATCAAGAACCAATGCTGCCGAAATTTGGTGTGAGGAAGCAAAGCCGGGGAATCGACACCGATGGATTGATAACATCAAGACATCCGTAACATATGTGCATCAGAATGAGCCTGGACCTTACCGCAGAGCATTTATTTTTGTGATTCAGTAATCCATTGAGCTATAATATTGCGTGGGCTGGATACTATCAGGTTGCCCAGGCTTAGACAGGAGCACGATTAGGGGATTTCAACCAAAGCATATGGTTCAAAACCTGACGGCAAAGCAGCGTGTATGGCGTTGGGCAACAAGGTGTCCGTTTTAAGAAATAAGGAGCCACCTCATTCCAAACCCCAACCTGGAGGACCAGGAGACTGACTTTGTCTGGCCTCTAACAGGTGGCCATACTGATATGGGCGCCTCTTTAGGTGTATAGAAAGCACCGCCCAGCATAGCTCAATGGATTATTGAAGCACAAAAATAATCGCACTACGGTAAGGTCCAGGCTCATTCTGATGCACATAGGTTACGGATTTCTTGATGTAATCAAACCATGAGTGTCGATTCCCCGGCATTGCTTCCCTACACCTAATTTCGGCAGCATTGGTTCTTGATAAGCTCACGTTGACCACGTTTTAATAGTGTAGTTTTGACTAGCCTTAATTCCACATCCTTGAACGCAATTGGCCATACAGTAGACGCGTCAGTATCCACATCGCATCCATACGACGGAAATGCTCCAGCCCTCTGAGACGTCACATTAGCAGCTGTGTGTTCCATTGGATGAAGTATTTTGTTATTTTAGTCTCGCCTCACACGTGACTTGATTCTCAGGAGAAATAAGCGAAAATCGATGTAACAAACATCGGAAAACGTGGTTCCATAACAGTGACTTTAACCGTACAGAACTGACTTGTGACTAGGCCTGCCTGTGTGGTGTGAAGTGTGCTCAGCGTTAGGCCAGAACAGGTCCGATGGTCTGCACTCCGTGTCATCGATGGAGCGGACAACACATCGACGGTGAATATGGACGTTAGTCTTTTGTAAACACGTTTTGTTTGTCTGCTATTGAACTACCAAAGGCTCTGGGTTCCTATTCTCAGACCATCCCCTATGTACCACACTGCTTGGTGGGTCAGATAGTTGAGTCATTGGTTAGCGGTCGGACACCTCGGAAAGAAAATTATCTTTTGAAGTGAACATCCGGAAAGGATCGTCCGCCCTATCAGCTTGCCTACATTTCGTTTTCCTGAATGCAATAGGCCATATTGTAGTGCTTCCGTAACCTCACTGCAATCATACTATGGACATATCCGAGATATCTCATGTGTCGCAGTAGCAGCCTGCAGTTCATTCCGCACATGCTACCGCAGCGGATCACTTCAATGTCAGGCATACTCCGCCACAACAAAAGATGCAGGTATAGTTGACTGAAGATTCTCTGGTGTGGAATACCCATTATCTATAGCGTCCATGTCTCGCTGCATTGAAAAACATGGGACCACTGACCTGTATACCGTCAGCTTGATTCCGATGGTCAGCTAACGATTCTTCCACACCAGGCGTTTCAGATTGCCAAGCGCAGAACCCGCCTTCGATATCGAATGCGCAGTCTATTGACATCTGAAAGTCCGCTGACAAAGTGCTCGCAAAGCAGCGTCTCTCGTATCGAAAACTTCATATGTATATATATATATATACGTATATATATATGTATATTTGTATATATATATATATGAAGATTTCGAGACGTGAGACGCTGCTTCGTGAGCACTTTGTCAGCGGACTTTCAGATGTCTAGTAGACTGCGCATTCGATATCGAAGGCGGGTTCTGCGCTTGGAATCGACACTCATGGTTTGATTACATCAAGAAACC
>CALYDF020005731.1:0-14149 GCA_944474145.2 Dicrocoelium dendriticum | reverse complement strand
GGCACCAACAGACCGCCGTTGAATTGTTTCCGAATATTTGGCGGGCGGACTTTAGTGCAATGCGATTAAAGACTTCAGTTCTGAACTGTGAGTTCTCGATGGCCGACTCTGTCCAGTTAGCCTGGGATAAATTTAAGGCATACCTTTCGGAGGTTTCCAATCCCTATATTCCACTCATGAGGAAAAGAGGCTTAAGGGCACAGCCTCCATGGCTAGATACCACAGGCAAGTACCTACTCAAGAAACTGTCTAGATGCTAACCAACCTACAAAGCAGCTACATCAGCCAGTACCTAGGACAGTTATCGAGAGATTAGAAGGATATGTAAGCAACACCTCAGGACTGCTCGTCTACAGTACGAGCAGGGTTTAGCGGACACAGCCGCAGCTAATCCCAAGAAGTTTTTGTTTACGTTAAAAGACGCAGCGGAGCAAAACTGTCTATAACAGCGTTATTGCGAGCAGACGGGACCCATGCGCAAAATGACAAGGCTTGTATACTTAGTGATCAGTATACTGGGGTATTTGCTCTGGAGACCGCTTTGCCACAGGTTGAATTGGTTTCAAGAGTTTCAAAGGATTCTTGCTTAGCTGTTTAACATAACGGAGACGCAGATCTTCGAGCTACTGCAAGACATTCATCAGTCTATAGCTTCCGGTTCTGATTGAATTCATCCGAAGCTATTGTATGAACTGGACATTGACCTGTGGTCCTCTCATCTGCGTATTTGGAATATCGAGTGACAACTGCGTCTTACCTTCGGAATAGAAGGCAATCCAGTCCGATTTTTAAGGGCAGTGATAGAAATCTACCCGCGAACTACTTGCCTGTCAGCTTGACAAGCGTCAACATCAACAACAGCAGTACATCAACCATTTGAGCTGATGCTTCGCTGCCATACAACCATGAGGACCTATGAAATAAAGAACAATAAGAGGAAGATAAGGGGACTTACATGAATACCTTAATGACCTAAGCAAACATTCAGGGTCAAGGCGCCTACACCTTGTGTGGACAACATACTGTCACAAACAGCTGGCCATCCTGCAAACATAGTGCGGCATCAGCGAGACAAGTTCCTTGTGGCGTTCACTGCCCCTTCAGATAACTCAGCACCAAACACACTTTAAACAGGCAATCCGACTAGGAGACGGCAGCAGACGCGCCACTGGTGTCGGTTGCGAGCCATGTCCTGTAAAGTCACGAGTCAAGCACAAGGCGAGTCACGTGGACTCCAGCCCGGAAGGCTAGACGAACCAACGGCACCCAGTTCGGTCGTCAGTGACTTCATTTCCAGCTGCCAAGTAAACTTATGTCCACCTCGAGCCTTGCGCTACTCTACACGTGGCAGACTAAACAAGGCCCTCCTAAGTAAGCGGTGAATAGGCATACGTAACACGTGCCCGAGCCAACACAACTTATTCAGTGATATCTGTTGTTCTGGGGAGCTAGCATGATTACCACTACTTGGTACACGCCTACGCACATCATCGTTGAGGACACGCTGGTGACATCCGACACAGGCAATGCTTCGCAGACAACGACGATCAAAGACGCCTCAGATCATCAGACCGAAGGAGCCAAGTCTCACTAACATAGAGCAGAACGACCCTCACTGTGGCCTTCTGTCGCCAAAGATGCCGCAGGTTCAAGCATGCAGCTCTGGCCTTTGCAATGAGTGAAGTGACGTCAGTTTCTATGCACACGTCGTTACTGAGGTAGCTGAGAAGGTAAGTGAATTGATCAACCACCTCGAGCTCCACGTCAGCAAGGGTCAAGGGGTCATAAAGTGGGTGGTGGTTTTGCAGCAACACTTTGCACTTTGAAAGTGTAAAGCGCATACCAAATAATGGGACCAATCTAGACAGATTATTCAGGGTTGATTGTGCCGCCGCAACATGGTCGAAAAGCAAGACGACACCGTCCGAATAATCAAGATCAACTACTCTTTCACCAGGTAGCATTGCAACGCCTACATCGTGAGATTCCGCAAGGGAACACTTCATGATAGAATCCACGATGAAACTGAACAAAAATGGGGAAATCGGACAAACCTGACAAAAGCCAGTTGTGCTCGGAAAGCTAGTCAACGGGTCACGATAGAGCCCGACGCGGCCTGTAGTCTTCGAATATAGAGCACGAAGGATGTTCACATACTTCGTGGGAACACCTTTCCCTGCAAGTATGTCGAACAGAATGGAACGCACTCTTGAAATGGAGGAACACGGCTATTGTCGGTCTGCGGTATGAGTGGCGCTGCTCTAGCACCTGCCGCAAAGTGAATACATGGTCTATACAGTCATGTCCTGGGAGGAAACCGGCCTGCTCTTCCCTAATCCGAGATTTCCGTTCCCCAGTGAGGCAACTAACGATAATCGATGCCAATAATTTTGTCACAACTGACGTTAGGCTAATACTCCTGTGGTTAGAACAGTATGTGCGACTGTCCTTCTTGTATATTGCCACTATAATCGATTCGCTCCAATTAGCAAGGACACTTCCAGATCCGTTCGAATAGGGAGGTCAGTGCTTTGCAGAGAACCTCACCTCCATGCTTAAATAGTGCAGGTGGGAGGGAATCCGAGCCAGCAGCACGGAAACAACTGTGGGCTGTGATCGCGTTTCGGACCGCGGCCTCCGACGGAGGCTCTAAACTAACCGTCCATGGCTCGTCCTGCTCGTCCTGAGTAGGAAGAGGTCGGGGAGCAGGGGGCCAACTGAACTGATCTTGAAAGTGTTCTGTCCAAGGAGCCATACGGCGCTCCTTATTGTGTATCAGTGCACCCGTGCTGTCTCTGATTGTCTCACTGACGCCTGGTTTTCTGAGACCAGCGGTGCAGATCAGCTGGAAGAACTTGCGGTAATTGCCTACTGCTCCTGCCTCCACCATTTCTTGAGCCCTACTGGTCCACCAGACTTCTTGTCAGAATGTAGGCTCTGCTTTAGTTCGCGACTAACAGCCCGTCTGGTCACATTGTGCTCAGAGCCAGCCGGGATCTTTCATCTAGATACCAACAGGTTCACCGGTTATCCGGTGACTGATGCGGTGACGATTGATAGTGCCACAAGTAGATGCTCCTGCATCCTGCATGGTGGCCGAGATCCTATTCTACTGAAGCTCAGTGTCATTAGAACAAGACAGCGAAAATTCGGTATGTAGTGCATCTTGGTAGGCTTACTGAGACAATTTCTCAGTTGCCAATCGGAGGGGACGCTTGGTGTGCCACCCGGTAAAGTTCATGGAGAAACGACAACGTATTAAGGCATGATCAGAGTCAACGCAGGTGCTCCAGTACGAGCGGCAATCCAGGATGGAAGCACGCCACCTGTAACTTGTGGCTATGTGGTCAATTTGGGTCCATCGCTGGCCAGTTACAGGAGGATGCCAAGTGGCACTTAGGCGTCCATTGTGTATAAAAGCTGTGCTACTAAGAAACAACTGGTGCACCGCACACAGTTTCAGCAGACGCTCGCCGTTGTCAGTCCGTTCGGAGTTAAACCCATAATTACCACCCAGCTGAGCTTCTGAAGAGCTCAGATGTCCTATTTGTGCGTTAATATCCAATGCAAGTACTATGATACCTGAACTAGTAGCACTGCGTAGTAGCGCGTTCAGTTAATAATAGAATGTGTGTTTGACAGCATTAGAACTGCAGTCAGTGGGAGCATAAGCAGAAATCACAAATAAACAACGTTTTGTACTAGTTCGTGAATCAACCTTAGCTGATGTCATCAATGAGGCTGGACCTTACCGTGGTGCGATGATTTGTGTGCCTCAGAGATCCATTGAGCTATGCTGGGTAGTGTTTTTTTTGCAACTTCAGAGCCGCTCATACCAGATTGGTCAATCGTTAGAGGTGGCAGATGGTTCTACTACAGTGGCACTTCGGTTGCTGTCAATAAAACTGGGGATTATAGAAGGAAGGTTAGCAATGGGAGTAAGGGAAACAGGTGGAAAAGAAGGGAGGCGCTAGCGGTAGCATGTTTTCGCTTATCCACCCTGCTGTATGCAGCAGATAAGGCGACCCTTGATAAGCTGCGTGAAGGCCGATGCAGGATGAAGTTTAGGTTTGAAGAAAATGTCATGGTCGTATGTGGGCTGAGATACTGCCAGGGCGCCCAGACCTACACAGTAAGACGATTACCGTCCTCATCTTAAGCCTTTGGCTCAAAAGCCTGTCCGCAAGACAGCGGGGAGCTGGCAATGATTTAGTTTTACAGAAATGGACGCCATCCCATTTCAAAGTCCCAAGCTGGAGGACCAGAAGACTGAGTTCGTCTGAGCTCTTACTATTGACCAACCTGGTAGGAGTAGGTCTCAAGGTGCCCAGAGGCACCACCCAGTATAGCTCAATGGGTCAAGGAGGTAAGCAAACCGTCGCACCACGTTAAGGTTCAGTCTCGTTGCGCCTTTGAGAAGCGTAGTAGTCAATTTGTATGAAAAGCTGTTAGGGGACTTGGTGGAGAATCACCTAAATAGATTTAACCTTTTCAGTGTTGCGCAACATGGATTCCGCAAGGGACAATCGTGCCAGATTAATCTACTTGTAGCTCGTGAAAGCTAGGCCGATGCGCTAGAGAGTGGGAACGCTGTAGACGTGCTATTTGTGGACTTTTTGAAAACTTTGGCACTGTTCCTCATCTTAGACTCTCAATAAAGTTAAGATCTTAAGGGATATCTGGTCGCGCCCTTAAATGGGTGTGCTTTTCCGGATGGGAGGGAACAGTGCGTACGCATAGGGCGTAGCCTTTGGCTCGGGCAACCTGTCCTTAGTGGGGTCCCGCAGGGCTCGGTATTGGGGCCATTGTTGTTCACGATCTGTGTAGATGACTTGCCGGAGGAGCTAGAAGTGGCATCACTAATGTTTGCTGACCACCTTAAGCTCTGGGAGATTGTGGATACGTCGGTATTAATTGGTCCAGGTTTATTTCAAATTCTGCCAACTTCTGGTTCAACGACCCGCTGAAGAAGGAACGCGCACGGATAATTTTATCGTTCCAGTCCTACTTGAACTTGAACGAGAACTTTTTCGTGTCAGTACAAGATTGTACAGCCAGGCGACACTCGTATTATTCCCGCTTCCAACGTTTTCTTAGTGCATACAAATTCCTGAGCAGTTTGCAGTCATAATCGTCAGACGCCAACAGTGAGCACTGGAATCTCTCAGTCTCCGTCTTCTATACAGCACTCGTTATACCATGTAACAATATATGAAGTGTTCAACTGCACAATCTGGATCAGATGTCAGCCAATGCAGCACTCACCTCTCGGCATAGTGGTGTAATTGCGTCCGGTCGATGATTCCGAGAGCTTCCGTGTCTATGGCGTACGTGGGTCGTAGCAGACAGAGGGGGCTGAAAGGCAAAAGAGATACTTCGTAGGTGGCTGGTCAACCACCTACTAACTGTCGGAGCTGGATGAACGGTGTTCTCGTGTCACATCTCGTGGCTAGCTTGGCGTTACTGTCACAGCTGCCCGTAGATGACCGGGCGCGAGGGGATACGCATGAGATATGGTGGATCTAACGATACTGAAGACGAAATGGGAAGGTAAAGATAAGAGAAAATGAAAAACACCATATAGGCTACGCTCGATGACAACTTACCTGTTGATCTGATATAACGACAGCAACGCGCAACATTATCCTCCCTCTTATGAGGCGCTGTCCTCAGCGTCTACAGAAGCTCTGAACCGTGTCAACCTGCTGACGCACAGATAGACCATCGCAATGAGGCTGGACGTTACCGTGGTGCGATGGTTTGTGTGCCTCAGTGATCCATTGAGCTACACTGGATGGTGAACTTTTGTACCTTCAGAGTCATTCATACCAGATTGGTCAATGGTTAGAGGCCAGACAAACTCAGCCTCCTGGTCCTCCAGGTTGGGGGTTGGAATGAGGGTGGCTCCTTATTCCTTAAAACGGACTCCTTGTAGCCCAGTGCAAAACCCGCTGCCTTGCGGACAGGTTTTTGAACCAAAGACTTTGGTTGAGAACCCTAATCGTTCTCCTGTCTAGGCCTGGGCAACCTGACAGTATTCTGCCCACTCAATACAGGGAATCTCACTTCAAACAAATTTCTGATGCTCTGGCCACCGCAGAGGATAATCAACGGTGCCCTATCTGCTGCATCGGGCAGGGCAGATAGGGGTTTGGATGCTACTGCTCGACCCTTCCTGTCTTCTTATTCCACAACCTTGTGATTTTCCAACCTTATCGTCCCGTTCCAGCTTCACTTTTATCCCCCCGTTTTCAACCCCTCAATTCTCGGCCCTCCGCCACCTTGCTTCAATAGTCGCTTGTCTCTTAATTTCAACTCACATGCCGGGGTTGGTTGCGCACCTGTTGATCCGTTCGCCAAGTTTGATAAAATGATTGCATACGTTTCGCCACCATGCGAAGTAGCATCGTCAGTGTGGTGATGTGCAGTGTGCAATCTCGCTTATTAAATCATCCGTCTCTGATCGACGGGAAGGTGACTTTGGAGTGGCAATACCGATTTGCGCCTCGTGATCTTTGCCCATTCTCTTTCGCGACTGAACCGTCTTTTGTTCGTCGGAGACCATTCCTTCTGAGTTGTTGGTATACGGGACCGATGCCAATGAGCATGTTGATCGAAATATTAGAGGAGAGCCATGATGCTAGGTATTCTCTACCTCTACGGTCGTACTACTGATGTCTTTCTTTGCCTTGACGGTATTTTTAACCATGAAAAATTCAGTCACGTTAAATATTAAGGCTGTACTAGAAGATAATTTGCTGAGTGATCGAAATTAGTCCTAAATGTCTAAATGAGACGGCCAGAGGGATAAAAACAATCAGTAATGACGCTTCAACGTTCACCTCAGCGAACATACTTCGGGTACTCATGTTTTGAGGGACGTACTTATCGACCGCGAGTGCTGACATAGTCAGTGTGACTTGATTGAAAAGGTCCAGAAACGTGGCTCGTAAGCTGTATCTGAACTTTGGAACCTCTCCTAACCCCCATCAACTCCAACTGGCGGATCTTTTCTCTATGGATTACCGCCGCTGACAGGGGGACCTCATTTTTAAAGGGCGCATAAAAAGTGGGAACGTGGCAAGGAACAACAGGTTTTTTAGTTAAACACAGGAAGCACGACACGAGGCCACAATCTGAAGTACTTGCAAAAATCCAGTACGCTTTATAATCACTACGGTCGCCCTATCTACCCGGGCGGATAAGGAAACCGTAGTGATCATACAGCATACTGGGTTTTTTTAAAAGCTTCAAATTATGGCCTCGTGTCGAGCTTTGTGTCCAGCTGGAAAACCTGTAGTTCGTTTCCAAGTTCCCCCCTTTGTATGCACCCAGTAAAGATGAGGTCCCCGCAGCGGCGACGGTAATCCAGAGAGAAACGACCCATCAGTTGGAGTTGAAGGAAGTAGGAGAGAGTACAAAAGTCCAGAGACAAATTATGAGCCATGTTTCTGGACCTTTTCAATCAGGTCACACTATGTCAGCACCTGCGGCCGATAAGAGTCCGTCTGGCAAAAGATGTGCCCGAAAAATATTCGCTGGGGCCGGTCCGTAGCCTAGAGGTAAAAACTTGTAAGCTTTCGGCGCGGGTTTGAGCCCGCGAAGGGAACCGGGCGATCTTCGCAGCATCCTTAGTCCACGTGCAACCGGTAGTGGTTGCGCGGCAGCGTACCGGTGCACTGCTGATATCTTTAACCGAATGGAACCGCCTTCCGGAGAAGGTTATCAGTGCGCAATCTGAGGAAGGATTCAAGCAGTTCCTAGACTCTTACATAAGACACCAGAATCGCACTGTTATACAGCAACTGCCCCAGCCCACTAGGACGGTTGATGATAATGACACGTGCCCCTCTACTGAACTAATCAAGAGGCTAACACGAGACCTTCCTCTGCCCTCTACAACTCAATGAACGTACCTAGACAACGGGTATAAGTTGATATTCAAAGCAAAGTTTGCAAGGCAGAGAAGCACGGATGAAAGCAAATAGGTATTTCGTGACTATAGCCGTTGATATAACAGTGGCAAAAATCGCAAACAAGTAAGCAAGAGGGATTAACAGCAGCATTATAAGAACAGAATCTCTGTGCAAGTAGTATCACAAAGTTTTAGCAGCATCACCGTCATCATCAACACCATCACCAGCCGCAGCATTTTCACCAAACAAACAATGCACGATGCGGGAGTCGGTGTGTTGGCATGCGCAACATGTGGCCCAACCATCGTAGTCTGGTGCGTGAGATAATGTAGTGCTGAGTGGTACCATCCCTCGTCCTGCACCAAATACCCCACGACGAACACGACCATCGCTCACGCGGTGCTTCCACCAGACATGAGCTAAGCTGCGATGGTAGCGATGATCGAATGTGACAAGCCTCTTTATGTCTGTCGACCAGATGGGCCAGGTTTCACAACCATATAGGAGAGCTGAATGGACGGCTGCCTTATAAACTCTGCCCTTCAGGGCGAGAGTAATGTCGCGTCGGCGTCACAGGTGGGGGAGATTGGCAAAGCACCTCGAGCTTTCGTCATACGGTTCGCAACCTCATCTTCGATTCCACAAGGGTGATAATATAGCTGCCCAGGTACTTAAATTCCTAAACGACTTCTAGCTTATCACCACAAAGCGTTAGCGCAGTGGCGGATCCCTGCCAATCTTGGAGAAGTACTTTGCATTTCGATGGAGCAAAGCAAAGCCCAAAACGATTGACGGCCAGTGCTAACTGTTCCAGTGCTGCTTGGCATGTTTGGGAGGTGTCACAGATTAGAGCAATATCGTCCGCGTGCTCCAAATCAAGAAGTCGCTCACCAGGAATCAGTTCCACACCTTTAAGGCCATGTCCAGCGAACACTGTTTCCATGACTTCATCAATAGCGAAGTTCAATAGGAAAGGTGACAGCGGGCAACCTTGTCTCACACCGCTGGTGATATTGAAGGGTGGCGACAGTTTGCCATAAACACTCATTCTGCCCGAACTGTGCGAGTACAGCGGTTTGGTAATGTTTGGTAATATTTATCAGGCACACCATTCCTCATCAGATAGTCTCAAAGGGCATGTTGATCGACTGAGTCGAAGGCGCCTTTATGTCAAGAAACAAGGAAACAGTGAGTCGCCAGGAAACATGGCGGTGCTCCAACACTTGACGCAAGATGAATATGTGGTCCCGACCTCGATGAATCCCGGCTTGCTCTTCACAGATCTGGCTTTCACGAGTGTCAGTCTGTGGGGAATGACAGACGCAAGCAATTTGGAGAACATTGAGACCAGACTGATCTGTCTATGATTGATGAATTCCGAACGGGAGCCTGTCTCAAAAATTTCGACAATTTCGGAGCGGCTCCAATCAGTCGGAACAGTCTCTTGCTTCCAAAGTTTCACTAGCAGCTCGTGTAAATCATCCACTAGAGCACCCCCCCCCCCCGAAATTGAGGATGGCTGGGGAAATTCTATCCACCCCTGCGGCCTTATGCAATTTCAACAGCCTGATCTCACGGTCGACTTATGCGCTGAGGGCGGATCGAAGGACACGGCCCAGGGAGAAGGGCGACCAATGCCCGAAAAGCCCACCTATAAGCAAACTACTTGCTCAGCCAACCAGCGAGTATATGGGCATTTAGTAGTTGTTATGGCAAGCAACTTTCGATTATGTCTTTTCTCTCATGAACTATTTATTGCGACCCAATATTTTGACAGTACATTCAGTCTTCCGAGTGCTCCATACAAGTTCCTCCATAGGCCTTTGTCTTCTGACTTGGAAAGTGGCTGCATGGCTTGTCGGTACTGACAGCGGAAATACAATATCATTGTATTCGCTTCCAGCCGGAATACGTCTGCGAGCATCCATAAGTTCCAGAGACAGTGTAGCAACTCAATGTCCAGTTTGGCGATTTGATTTACCACATGATGACAGGCCTGCTGATAGTAACGTTTTGCAAATATGCATCCAGTGATCTTCGACGGTGTTCAGTGGGCGCTTACTTAGCCCGGATGTCAGCGCACTTTGATACACATTCAGAACACCTAACTTCGCCAGCTGGCTGTTGTCAATCCGTTCACATCGCCATTGCGGACGTCCACCGAAACGCACCCGGAGGTCGGCGCAAACAAGTGCGTGGTCAGAGTCTACGCTCGTGCTCCAAATTAGCGACAGTTTTGGACACAGCCTCTCCAGCGGTAACTGATCGCGATATGATCGATTTGCGTCCATGGCTGGTGGCCGCCAAGTCACGATGCTGCGGGTGCTGTGTCAAAAGTTTATGCTCTCGAGAAAAAGACGAGCATCTTCACCCAGCTGTAGCAGTCGCTCACTGTTATCACTACGGGAGCCTACACCATGTTGGCCGCCAAAATGAAGCACATCATATGACAAATTTCCGACTTGGGCGTTTAGATTGCCAGCCAGCACCAGTATCCGTGCTTCTTCTGTAACGAAGAACATCGTAAAGTTGCTGATAGAAGTCATCTTTCATCGAATCAGTGCTACAGTTTATAGGGGCGTAGGCCCCAATGCCAGACAGACACCGTTTGTTTCCGCGCATTTTAGAAGCCTGGAATGAACCAGCTATTTTGACGGCGCAAATCCGCCTGTTGGCTGGGATCCAATCGATCAGGGCAGCTACAGCCTGGGGACTCAAAACAATGCCGACGCCAGCTTGACCGGCATTTGAAGCTGCATCATTGCCCGACAGGCGCAATGAGAATGTGCCGCCAGTGTCAAATGTGGGGGGGTCGCAGGGTAAGCAGGAATCTTGCAGGCGAGTTCCGAAAAACAGCAAATATCGCTCGATAGGGTCTCTTGTGTGCGGGCAAGTGCTGCCTGTTGACCAATCTGTAGCAAAGTGCGCACGTTGAGGCATACCAGTCTTAGCGCGACTTGAGGACTCCAAAGGGAAAGGGATGAACTGACGTTGTCTGCTTTGTTGAACAAGGACTTGTCAACTGGATTGGAGCGATGTCCTGCGACTGTGTGAGTTGAAACTAGAGGATAAGCGACTATTGAAGCCAGGTGAAAAAGTGCCAAGGTTTGAAAATGGGGGATAAAAGTAAAGTTGGAGCGGGAGGATAAGGACGAAAAAGCGCAAGGGGGATAAGAAGACGGGCAGATCCGAGCAGTAACATCCAAACCCCTATCCACCCTGCTCGATGCAGCAGATATGGGTGCCACTGATTATATTCTGCGACGACCAGAATATCAAGTAATTGTTAGAAGAAAGGTTCGTTGTATTGCGTTTCAGTGTTGTAGAGAGCAAAATGGAAAAGACCCGTGTCAGCTCCTTCACCTCCTATTCAATAGATGGATGAGGCGTGTCCTTTCTAACCTGTGTTCACCAATGGATCAGCACAGCTAGAACAAAAACAGTGGAATCCAGGCGTTCTCAGATGTAGTTATCCAACCGCTGCTTGAAACCTTCCTCTGAATGGGCAATGACAACATATTCAGGGAGGTTGTTCCATTGATTCACGACCCGGGTAGATAACGTGACGTCGGAGCGGACGTGGAGCCTCCGCAGTTTAACCAGTTCCCAACCGTGACCCCGTGTCGAGTTAGCTACATTGAGTTGGAAGAACTCGTCCACCTACGTCCCCAAGTCCCCTTTTAGAGTGCATCTTGTGTATATCAGATCCCCAAGGCGACGATAGTCCGAAGGGAACAAGTTCATTCGCTGAGGTCGAAAGGGATAAGACAAATCATGCAGTACTGATGGATCCACGCCGCTGAACGTTTTCGACTAAAGCGCACTCAGACTTTGTGAGAGGAAGCAAAGCAGGTAGTCCATATTCCAATATTGGACGAATGTGGAAAGGAAACAGGAGCTAGAAGATCTCAGGCATAATTTTTGAAAATGACCTCCGTATGGCGCAGAGTAACCTGTTGGCGGAGGCGACTTTCCGTAATGTAGCCGGGATGGTTCTCAAGTTAGGGGATACCATCACACCCACGTCCTTCTCAGAAGTCGCGTTGCTCAGTAGGAAACCACAATGTGATAGGTTCAGAAAGGTTCTGGAGAACCGATTGGAAGAATACAGCATTTGTCATGGTTGATAGGTAACTGCCACTTCATAGGCCAGCCGTGCAGCAAAGCAAGCGTTAGTTGTAATTTGTCTGACCATAGTTTGAAATCATCAGCGTAGATCAGTAAGTGAAGCACCTCTGTAAGGTCGTTGATGAAGATTATGAAAAGTTCGGGACCAAGGACGGAGCCCTGTGGAACCTCACTGGTCATGAGGGCAGGCCCAGAAAGAACCTCATTGAATTTCACCCTCATAGTACGACCATCCAGGAGAGAACATTGCCAGCGATGCCAATTTTCCGGAGCTTGACAAGGAGCCGTTCATGTGCAACCCTATCAAATACTTTGCTGAAATCAACAAAAACATCTAGGCAATTACCAGAATCCACTGACTTTTCCTACTTTCGCGGGAACTAGTAGGCTGGCGATACAAGAGCGTGCCCTCCGAAAACCATGCTGAGCAGGAGTAATAATGTCCAGAACCTCGAGATGAAGCTGAAGGGCTTTTTTAAAAATCCTTTCCATTGTCTGACAAATGAGCAGCGTCAAGCACATCGGTCTGTAATTTGCAGGATCCTCTCGGTGTCCGGTTTTGTGGATTGGCTCCACAATACTACTTTCCAATCAAGCAAAAGGTGGCCAGCCTCCAGGGAGTGCCGAAACAATTGGCAGATTGGCTCGGAGACATACTCAGTACTGTCTTCAGGAACAGGGAATGTAATTCATCAGGGCCTGGCGAAGAGTTTGGGTCCAACTCGAGAAGAATTCTCAGCGCCATGTTGGTGGCGATTTCTATGTGCTCCAAGGGAGTGGGAAGCGTGGGCACATAGTGAATACCGGGGCCTCAACCGAGTACACTGATGAATGTTGTGAAGCAAGAAGACGGGCTTTCACTTTATTATCATGAAGTAGAGCTTCATCCTCTCGCGAATACAAAGCAGGTACGCCACAACCCGCCTTAGTACTACTATTCTGTGAGTACTACGCGGTAACTCAGGTTTTTGGCGTGCTATACTGATCAATCTTTTTAGCTGAAATATTGTGGGAAACAGTGTTTGAATAAACACTTGAAACGAAATTTGACTATTGTCGAATTTCCTCTGGTCCAAGATATTTTGGATCGATTAAAGCGGTACTGGCCAAAGCGTTTTTGACGCTCACTGGTAATTATTCCTGTTGTTCCCAGTTTTAATCCCGTTTTGTACCCTATTTTTTCCTTTGTTACTGCGTTTCTTTTACTATTGTATACGGGTTGTAATTCCGCTCTGTTTTTCACATAAACATAGCTGTCTCACTAAACAGCGTGGCGGATGGACCCTTGGGGTCTTCGTTTGATGAATCTAGTGCAGCTTGCGGACAGTCTACCTGTTCAGAGTCAGTCACTGATTTATCTGGCGGTATGCAGTGTGACGTTTGCTGCCGCTGGTATCACGAAAGTTGTACCGGCTTACAAACAGACCAGTACAAAATGCTAGCATCCAGCGTGAACTTCCCTTTCAGCTGTGCTGAATGCTGCGCTCAGAGATTGACGCGCTAACGTTTCAGCGCTGGCCTCAAGGTTGGCAGGTATTGAGAAGGCGATAGCCGAGCTCGCCTTTATTGTCCCGCTCAATGCCAAAATGGACTGGACTTTGAAATTCCTGAATATTACGATTGAGGACACTACAGTAGACTGCACCACTGCTGACAATCCATTCGCTGGTGTCTGTCACTCGGTCAAGGAGTCGCATATCCTACCAGATACTCCAGGTAGCATTGCTGACTCCCCTCATGAGGCTGTCAGAGTGAAGAGAAATAGGGTGCGGAAATACCATAAGCTCTCTGCTAAACCCAGAGAAAGAGTTGCCACGGCGTCGAGAAAGATGCAGTCTTCGTCAATCACAGTCATCTGACGGTTGTGCACAGGATACCATTCCGAATATCCTGACCGTCTCGGCTGCTACTGAACCAGTCCGTTCTGACGACTTGTTGGTAACTGCTCAATGCGACACAAGGTCAACAGCCCCTGCTACTGTGAGCCAAAAGAAGAAGCGGACTAAATCTACCTGTGAAATTTCGGAGGGCTTGAGGACTCAGGAAATAGTAAGATGCCGGCAATAGAGCGGAAAACCTACGCTACTGCTGCTTTTACGTCGTTT
>CALYDF020005730.1:0-14056 GCA_944474145.2 Dicrocoelium dendriticum | reverse complement strand
CTCTAACAGACTGTGGAGTGTTAAGAGTTAACAGTTTGGGGTTTTGGGAGCATCTGTAGGAATTGACGTTGCATTTATTGTGGAAACTCTAGTTTCCATAGATCGCACCATGTTTCAATATCACTGAGATCTCTTTGAATGCTAGAGAGGCTATTACGTAGACAGCTAGGGTCAAATGGGAAAATAACTATTATGTCATTGGCAAAAAGGTACGGCGTGCCGTGTTTGAAGACCTGGAATACATCATTAATGTACAACTAAAACAGCAGAGGACCCAGGACGCTGCCTTGGAATACTCCGCTGGTTACGGATGCCTTTTTGGATGAGATGTCACCCAGTTGCACTGACTGCGTTTGGTTGAAAAGGTAGGAAGAAAACTATGAAAGGAGATGGATGGAGACGCCGTATGCTGCTAGTTTAATCATTAAACCATTGTGTGGGACCCGATTAAACGCTTTTTTCATGTCCAGGAAGATAATAACCAATGCCTGACCTAGGTCGGTGGAGTGTGTCACGTGGTTTAAGAATTCAAACTGGCAGGTTTGACAGGATTTAGTCGGTAGGAACCCGTGTTGGGACCTATTGATTAGGTTGCGTGGCAACAGAACGCAAAGCATCGCGTCCTTTATTATTCTTTCCATGAGTCGAGACGTAATAGCTGTGTGACTAATGGGACGATAATTGTCATGATTTAGGCGACAGCCTCGTTTGTGTCGTGGTATGACGGTTGCGTGCTTCCAATTGGACGGGTAGTGACCACTTGTAATTGAGAGGGTGAAGACGTTGATAAATAAATAAATAGATAAATATTTGTTCTCGACTATGCGAGGCACGCCAATTGAGGCATGATCAGGTATGTACAGCTGTACAAACATTTTATTGCAAGTGTAGTGACAGTAGAAAATTGTTCATATATCCATGCTTGGAACTGTGCAATGGTGAAGATGCGAAACGATTTGGTTGTAGTGGGATCGGGACCTACTTGTTTGGACATAATCGCTCTGCCATATATTGCAGTCCTACCTCGAAAAATAATAGATTGAGAATCCCGAATGATCCATTGGAAGAGAATTGAAGAGCACGCCAAAATGATGACGCTAATTGATCTTCCAGTGTGAAGTTATGGGCTGTTACTTTATTCGGTGGCGAGTCACATTCGCCACGTTGCAATGTTGTTAAACGGACATTTGTAGCTTTTTTATAGGGAGAACGCTTGCCAGGCGAAAACCCACCACGTCCTGAAACATTGCCTCCGATCCATTGAATGGCAAGTTGTAACTGGCTATGTTTCTTGTTGAACGTTCTTTTGCTCCGTTATTCGCAGTCAAGTTGCGTCCCATTTTTCTGCTGACTGATGCGCTATGCGAGTGGCCATTGCGCGCCAGGGTCCTCTCCGGTTCCAGATCGGTAGGTCAGGAACTAAGCATTCTTTCTGAGTATGATGTGTTGATCATCTGCAGAACCACGTGAAGCCTCGAAGAATATACGTTGAAATATGTTGAAGTCTTGGAGGACAGGACAGGTTCCGAAGAAAGAATCGCAGATCCTCCAGGGGTATGTAGTGAAATTGATTAGATATAGGGGAAACCACGGCCATTTAAGCGGTCAAAGCGGATTGAAGAGCTTAGAATGACCGATTGTTCAAGCGTTGTATTGGCAGGAGAATGTGCGTTCCGTAGTCGAAGGTCCTCCAATCAAGAGATATGTGGAAGAAGTATTGTTAGGTAAATTGGACTCAGTGGTTCATGCCGCGGAAGAATTTTATCAGTGCAAGATATTGATTGATTTGTCCGGTTAGAAAGTTGTAAAATAGTTGATAATTCTCCGCTCATGTCCAGGTAGAGGAACTGTGTACCTTGTATTGTTGTCGAAACGGAGGACAATTCCTTGGGTGCGTGTCGCCGTACCTGTGACAGACTCGGGAGAAAAAGGAAACGAACAGAGACAACCACACAGACAGAAGAAAGGAATGCATCTGGAATGCAGTCGAGCAATTGCGGCGCTGCCTGAACTATTGTACCCCTATACTTGTACTTGTTATTTAAATACCGCATATACACGTTTACCATAAGTGGCGAAATACGATGAGAATCGAGCGGAACACGGATCAGTAAAGAATGAAAGATTGAAGATGAAGCAGGAGTGTTTGGGGAGGGTCAGAAAGCAACAGAGCGTTTAGCTGCGACTGGATAAGTCAGCAAACTGAAGCCAGGTAGTCAGAATAAAGTGGGTATAACAGTAGTGAATGTCGCGAGAAAGTAAATTTGCGGGACTACAGAGGCTATATAAAAAGCCCGTTAGCATATCAAACGAAGCTCTCAGGCTGAGAGACAGGGTGTGTTGTGACTGCACAGCCTAGAACACGTGCGTCTCTGATTTCTGGAAACAGTCAGAAAATAGGAGACTGGTCAGACCAGGCTAGAGTGGAGCCAGGCCTAAAGTGTTATCCGTCCAATGGATAAAGGAAGGCAGACAGAGTGCGAAAATGAAAGAATGTAATTGTGAAGGAGACACTTAAGGGGAAGTGGAAGAGCCTACAAAAATCTCGAGGTGTTGCGAACAGACCTTTGGACCAATCGATGGTTCAAAAGTATGGGCTCAGTATTCGGAAAGCAGGAGACCATGGAGATGAGATGAGGATATCGGCTCATGGAGAGAAAGCCGTATTATAAATGTCAGAAAGATAACAGAGCGTCAACAGTATAGAAGTCTTAAAGATAAAAGTGGATATACTAGTGATGAATCATGAGCAGCAGTGCTCTAGAGGCGGGGGAGACAGAGCATTGCGTCTGCCGAGACTAGATCATTTAGAACTCAGAAGTCCGAGAGAGGTCAGAAGGCAGGAGGCCGTACAGCCAGAACCAGATAAGTCAGGCTAGAGTGTGAAAAAAAGGGCTCTATGGGTGAGAAGAGAAAGAAAAAGAAAGCCAACCATATGCTCCAGGTGCTCTGCGCAGACCGTTGAAGTTTGCGGTTTCTGTTCATTAGGGTCACGGAAGTCGGAAGGTACGAGATCGTTGAGACGAGCCCAGAATGTCAGCTCGTAGGGTGAAAGTAGTATTAGTAAAGTCTAAGTGCTGACAGAGAGCATCAACCAAAATGGACATGTTAAGGAAAAAGGGGACATGATAATAAGGTTCAATCATGACCAGTGGTGGTCGTGCGGTGAGGGTAACAGACTTTCGTCGGCAGAGTCTAGATCATTAGATCACAGAAGTCCGAGCGATGTCAGAAGACAGGAGAGCGTACAGTCAAACCCGGGTAAGTCAGCAAGCTGAAGCTAGGCCTCCAAAGTAAGGTGGGAATAAATAAATAAATAAATATTTTATTCTCGACTATGCGAGGCACGCTCGTGGAGGCATGATAGGATATGTACAACGGTACAAATATTTTAATGCAATTGTAACAGTAACGTAGAAAACTGTTCATATATCCATGATTGGAACGGTACAATGTTAAAAATGCGAAACAATAAGTTGGTTGTCGTGAGATACGGGACCTCAGCTAATAAGAGATTGAGAATCCTGAATGATCCATTGAAAGGTAATGGAAGAGTCCGCACACAAGGAAGGAAAAGGGCAATGTGTCGCAGGATGTAAAACGACAGCAGTATATACAAATGTAGAAGTCCCAGTGTAACGATCCTATGTAGAATTGTGACGCTAGTTGACCTGCCAGTGTAAAGTTATGGGCTGTGACTTTATTCGGTGGCGAGTCACATACGCCACGTTGCAGTGTTGTTAAACGGACATTTGTGGCTTTTTATAGGGAGAACGCTTGCCAGGCGAAAACCCACCACTTCCTTGAACACTGTCACCAATCCATTGAATGGCAAATTGTAACTGGCTATGTTTCTTGCTGAAAGTCTGTTTGCTCGGTTATTCGCAGTCAGGTTGCGTCCCATTTTTTTCCGCTGCTTGATGCAATAACTGGTTGCCTATTGCGTTCCTGGGTCCTGTCCATTGGTAGGTCGGGTACTAAACATTCTTATTGAATACGATGTGTTGATCCTTCGCAGAACCACACGAAGTCTTCTCTGATTATGTATATTTACCGGGGAGCGAAGAATTCGTGTCCAACTACCCTCACTGGACCTCGGTAGTTGGGTGCAAATAGTTAGAGTGGAAGTGAGGCCACGGTCCAGGTAAGTACTTGTTGGTTATTTTGTCCCATCCCAGACGGAGGCAGTTCCTCAGTTCAATCCCGAAGCTCTCCGATGTTCACGACCTCAGAGAAAAGGGAGAGAGGAACAAGCCGAGAGAAGACCGAAAAGGAACAGTCAATGTACCTAGCGTTTGATCAAAATCCTACCTTAAGACATTTATTTGAGACAACTAGTGTACAAGGTGTAACAGATATTACGCTAAAGATGTTTTTACTTATGCGGAAGGCATGGCCTGATGGGTAGAATACTTATCATGTGCATAGGGTTGAAGAGCAGGATTCCGGTAAGATATTCATGAGGTGTAAGCTGACAATGTTCGAATTCTACTTGAGACTAGAAAGTGGGTGTGTAGTCATGATTGGTTGTTATCGGAAACCAAAAGACAATGACGATGTGGCCGTATTTGTATATGCTCCACAGGATAAGGATTTCCTAAGACACCATAACTACGATGTACATAAGTATATGAAGATAGGAAGCTAAACATATTAGAAGCAGGCTAAGATTAAATGGATATCGAAGGAAGACTAAGTGTTGAAGGTAAGACGATCAGAGGATATCGATAATGGACCGGGTTTCAGTGGCTAAAAGTGCCTGTTGGGTTAATCATTCGAGGTGCTAATGAATAACTACCGTGTCAAAGGATCGGACAACAAACCAGCTGAGCTGCGAATAACACTATACCAGGAGAATAAACATGCTACAGAAGGACTGACGCCTAGCGAGCTAAGGGGTATTCCCAAAGTTGAATAGAGCCTACAGCGAACAGCTGCCGCAGAGCAGAGATAGTGGCTAAAGCAAAGGATGTATCAGTGGTTGATTCAACCATATCATTAAGACTTTTGACCACACGTCAAGTAAATGCGGGTAAGACAGACGACGGATAACGGCGCGCTAGGAGAGATGAATGTCCAGCAATAGAGTTCGGAATAAGGCGTTAGCTACTAGCGGATCCTACGGTGGCACAGAATAAGTCAACAAACAGCTGAGCTGTGACGCAAACAATCAAAGAGATGCACATGGTAAGAACGGAGCGAGCTCCGGGAAGCAAGTGGCTATATAAAACGGCGGTTGCATGCCGAGGAACGGGCTTAGGATAAGGGGGACAGACCACCAGGACAACAGAGCCTAGATCGTTAACGTTTGGAATGTAAGGAAGTAGTCAGAAAGCAGGAGGCTGGTCGGACGCCGCTAGAGTAGTGCCAGATCCGGAGAGTTGCCTGACCAGTGGAAAAAGGAATGCAAACAAAATGAGAAAAGGAAAAGTTTTCATTGATGAGTGGAAAAGTCAGCGATATTCCCGACGTGGTATGAACAGACCATTAAGTCTGCCGACCCTGACCATTAGGGTCACAGAAGTCGGAAGTTGGGTCGTTCAGACCAGACTAGATAGTCGACTCATAAGGAGAAAGGCGTAATAGTAAGCTATGCATTTTGTCGGATCGAATCGGCAGAAATGGACACGTTAAGGATGAGAGGGGACATGATGATAGCGATTAGTCACGACCAGCGACGTTCTTGAGGTGAGGGTAACAAAGCGTTGCGTCGACAGTGACAAGAACAGTGAGATCGCAGAAGCCCGAGAGAGGTCAGAAAAAAGGAGACCATTCCGCCTATCGCTGATCAAACGGGTCAGAGCAGTCAAAAGCAATCGACAACTGAGACGGAAAAGCAGACTGATAAGTCTGCCCATCCCCAGTCATTCAAATCACAATAGTCCGAAACAAAGAGACCATCATCATCATCATCATACACGTTAGCTAGAGGTGGGAAACACCTCAGCTACTGTGCCGCAATACAAAGAAAAAGGAGAGAAAGAAACTGGTGAAAGCTGGCTGAGCTACCGCTAACGGATGGGCATCGTTCCGGTAAGCTACCAGCCGGCTGCTGTGCACCCAAAAATATTATTATGCAAATTATATAAGGCTAAGTAATGAGATCGTGGTTGGAGGGGGAGGCTAAGAGGGATGATGTGGGACAAAGAAACTCACAGCACGCCACTGAGGTCGGCTCCTAGCCATATCTGCAAGTGTGTCCAACCAAACGTGTTTATCGTCTTTCGGACCCCAACCAGGGAGCCGAGACGCTCCAACCGAGGCCAGCTTCGAGGTGAGGGTCTTCATTCCTCTGGACCAAGTCATCGCTTGGCCACCCCTCCTCTTCTTTCACCCACACCCCCGGCGCGCAAACAACACACGTCGCGGAAGTCGGTGGGCTGGCATGCGTAACACGTGGCCGAGCCATCGGAGCCTGATGCGTGAAATAACGGTGCTGAGCGGTTCATTTCCTTTTCCTGTGCCATAAACAAGGCGTCGAACACGTACGTTGCTCACGCGGTGTTCCCACCAAATGTGAGCTAAATCACGAAGGCACCGGTGGTCGAACGTAACTAGCCTCTTCCGGTCCGCTGCTTTAAGCGGCCAGGTTACACAACCGTACAATAGGGTCGAACGTACTGCTGCATCGTACACTCTACCCTTCAGGGTGAGAGTGATGTCGCGCCGGCGCCATAAGTGGCGAAGGTTAGCAAAAGCGCCCCGATCTTTTGCTATACGATTCTTGATTTCATCTTCAATCCCACAGCCGCTGATACAACGTCCCAGGAAGTTGAATTTTTGAACGACTTCTAGCTGATCCCCACCAACGGTCAGCGTAGGAGGCGGTCCAGACCAATCTTGGAGAAACGCTTTGCACTTCGAGGGTGCGAAGCAAGGCCCGAAGTGACGGACAGCTACTGTTAATCTGTCCAGTGCCGCTTGGCACGTTTGTGAGCTGTCACAGATCAGGGCAATATCATCAGCATACTCTAAATCAAGAAGTCGTTTTGCTGGGATCAGCTCCACACCTTCTAAGTCGTGTCCTGTAAACGCGATTTCCATGACTTCGTCAACAGCGAAGTTGAAGAGGATAGGTGACAGCGGGCATCCTTGTCTCACGCCACTGGAGATAGTAAAGGGCGACGACAACTTGCCGCATGCCCTCACTCTGCCCGAGCTACGCGCATATAATTCTCGGATAATGTTCACATATTTCTCAGGTACACATTTCTTGAGTAGACACACCCACAGTGCATGTCTATCCACCGAACCGAATGCACCTTTGATAGCGAGGAACACGACAACGGTGGGCCGCCAATATATGTGACGGTGCTCCAACAACTGACGCAACGTGAAGATGTGGACAATGCAGCTACGACCACGACGAAATCCGGCTTGCTCTTCACGAATCTGGCTTTTACGAGTGCCAGTCAGTCTGTGAATAATGACAGAGGCAAGCAATTTGGAGGCGATGGAGATCAGACTGATTCCTCTATGGCTGCCGCATTCCGATCGCGAGCCTCCTTTGAAATTTGGGACTATGATGGAGCGGCTCCAATCGGTTGGGACAGTTTCCTGCTCCCACAGTCTCGCTAGTAACTCGAGTACATCATCCCCAAGAGCAGGTCCCCCGAATTTGAAGAGGGCTGGAGGAAGGTCATCAGGTCCCACGGCTTTATTTAACTTTAACAATTTGATCTCATGTTCTACTTCTGAGCGAGAGGTGGATCCAAAGGAACAGCCCACGGAGCAGGGCGATCACTGGTCGGCGAGAAATCTAACAATTCCGACCGATTAAATTGCCTTTAAAGTGCTCAGCCCAACGTTCCAGGCGTTTTTGATAAATTGTGGATGGGCTGTCCACTCTCGTCACGTATAGTTTCACTAACACCAGGTCTCCTGCTGCCCGTTTCCCGTATAAGACGGAATAACTCACGATGGTTACCAAGGGCAGCGGCCATTTCCATCGCTGTTGCACGACGAGACCACCAGCATTCGCGGTCTCTCTTTAGGCTAGCACGGAGTTTTGCCCGGAGCTCTTTGCGAGTTTCATTGTGTTCGCTTCCAGCCGGGATATGCCGGCGAGCATCTACAAGTTCCAACGACTGTGAAGAGCCCCAATGTTCATGTTGGCGATTGGACATACCACATGAGGATTTGCCTGCTGCTAGTAAGGCCTGTTGCATATGAGACCAGTGAGCTTCAATTGCATCCAGTGAGCGCTTATCCAACTCGGATGACAGCGTCATTTTAAAGGCGTTCAGAACAGCTGGATTCACCAGTCTGCCGGTGTCAATGCGCTCAAAACATCGTCGCGGGCGTCCGCCAAAGCGCATCCGCTAATCAGCACATACAAGTGCATGATCGGTGTCAACACCTGTGCTCCAAATCCAACGACAGTTCTGGACGCAACCTCTCCAGCGGTAACTGATAGTCAGAGTAGCATATCAGCAATCAGAGGGAAGGAAACTGATCGGTGGACTAGTTCACCACACCGCCAGTTGAAGAACAATTGAGAACAGAGCGCGATAAAACATAAGTTAGCGACAGGATAAGAAGGGTTTATTCACGATGGGTAAGAGAAGTCCAATAGGCTCTCTAGGTAATGTAAAGGGAGAGTAGAGTCAGACGAGCCAAGAGAGGTGACGTCTCAGAAGTCTGAATAAATCCGGAGAGCAGGAGGCCGATCGGGTAGGACTTGGTTAGTCTGCGCGTGTGGATAAGGACATGTATTAAAGGTAAGAAAGGAGCCAGCAGTAAATGGTGAGCAAGTCAAGCAGGCTCTAAATTTAAGGGAAACATCATGTTAAGACTACGGGGCGCATACCGCGTAGTCTTAGTAGCATAGTAGCAGACTGAGGGAAACAGACTAGGCAAGTGAGACAATATCACGGCAATGCAGTAAAGCTGGACGTCCGTTAAGAAAGGGAATGAAAACAGAAAGCGAGAGAAGAAATGGTCAGGGTCGGTATGAAAAGTTTTACTGATAAGGAGTGAGGGATCCCACGAGGCTTTCCAGGTGATGTGAGAAAGACATCGAGTCAGCCGAACCCAGGTTTGTAACGTGGAATAACTTTAAGTAAAACTGGAAACAAGTGTCTTATCTAGCGAGACTAGATTAGTCGGCGCGTAGGAATAGCGCGTAAATTTAAAGAGAGGTAAAGGTCCGCAACAATAGAGGTTGAGCGAGTCAAGCAGAATCTCTGGGTAGGGGGACAAGAGCGTTGAGTCTGCATAGCGCATACCACTTAAGTCAGAGTAGCATTGGAGCATAAAAGATAAAGAGGCAAGTCAGTGGGACTAGATCACTTCAGAGCAGTAAGATCGTGCAATCCAATTAAAGAAATGAAATCAGAGCGCGATAATAAGAGTTTGGGTCAGAATGGGAAAGGTTTATTGACGATGGGTGGGAGAAGTTCACGAGGCTCTCTAGGTAATGTAAAGGGATAGTGGAGTCAGACGAACAAAGAGAGGCGACGTCTCAGAAGTCTGAATGAATCCGGAGAGCAATAGGCCGATCGAGTAAGACTTGATTATTCGCCGCGTTTGGATAAGGACATGTGGTAAAGGTAAGAAAGAGGCCAGCATTAGATGGTGGGCAAGTCAGGCAGGTTCTAAATTTAAGGGAAACATCATGTTAAGACTACGGGGCGCATACCGCGTAGTCTTAGTAGCATAGTAGCAGACTGGGGGAAACAGACCAGGCAGGTGATCCAGGATCAGGGCAATGCGGTAAAGCCAGACTTACGATTCATAAAGGAATGAAAACAGAAAGCGAGAGAAGAAAAGGTTAGGGTCGGGGTGAGAAGAGTATATTGGTAAAGAGTGGAAAGCCCATGAGGCTCTCCAAGTAGTGTAAACAGCAACAATAGGTCAGCCGAACCAATGGAAGTGATGTCTCAGAAGTCCAAATGAATTCAGTGAATACGAGGCCGACTAAGCGGTATTGGATTAAGGTACATAGTCCGCCAACTTAGGACGGTGTGCTATTTCACTCAGTACCACTTCGAGTAAAGCCTAATGCTAGAAAAACTTGTAGATCATAAATAGGTAGAAGAGATATCCATTCCTTAGGAAACCCCATGGCCGAAATAATATAGATGTAACTGAAGGTGGCATATCAACTGGGCACAAGTGGCTTAGGAAATAAGATAGTGGCTCAACCCGCTTCCTGCAGGAGACTTAGAAAAGTGCAGTTTATAACCGACTGGAGCACATTTCTCAACCTGCGGAGTTGATCCCATTTGCAAATCAGGCGTTTGAGCTATGGGCAAGTAGTGTAAGTAAGCAATACAGTATAAGGTTAGTAAAAACTAAATAAACCTTTTATTCCCGACAAAGTGACGCTCGCTGTTTGGGCATGGTCAGCAGATTGCAATATTGTACATGATAGCAGGATTATTGATGCGTAGAACTGCTTAAAACAAAGCATAAAAGGAGGAACTAATTGATGGTTGATTACTGCACTGCTGTCAGCGGAACGGTCACATTCACCGGACGTGTGGACTTGCCACTTTGTTCTAGGGTGACATGACAAGTGCCGCATGGGTTGCGCCGTAGTTAGGTGGCGAACGGGGCGGACGGTGGCAGGGGCGAAGGTACTAATTGGGTGTCTTAGGCCGTCATTTTCAGCTGCAAGCACCACTGCCACATCGGTTCTTAGTACCTGTAAATGTAGACCAGCTAGAAATTGGTTAAGCGTGAATGAGAATAGATGACGTAAGTCATATACCCTGTTTTGCAGCCTCAGATCCTGGTGTTACCGTGCAATTGCTACTAGCGTGAACTCAGAGGTGGGAAGCACAGATATACATCTAAAGATGACCCAAATGCCTCGCACCAATGTACCGGTTTCTTCATCTGGATAAGGCACGATGTTACACCAGGTTACAAAGTTGTTCATTTCCACCCTGCCCGATCTCAAGCAGGTGTTCGTCCAAGCCACAGACGTGAAAGCGCCTTTCTGCATTACCCGGGTTTAGATTCCTCGCAGCCTCGCTGGTAGTTTCCTGGGAATAGTTATATATGCAACTAAGAAGAAACGAGATCATAGTTGCATCCTCGCTCTCAGCCGGGTATTAGTACTACTCTTATTTCTCAAGTTACATTCTGTAACTTCTCTCAGATTAAGGCTGGCTAGGGCGTTAGGCACAATGTTATGTATTTTCTTGCACAGAAAGCATACGGAAAGGACAGTAATTCGAAGCCACAGCGGTTGGAGGCTGGGCTGACCACACCGCTGTTCGTAACTGAAAGCCTGGTATGTTGAGGTGATTATTTTAGTAATGCAAAGTTGGGCTTTTCCAAGCAACGTGCGCAACCTGCTATATACGAAAGGACGGTACTCCAAGACAAAGCGAACGTTACTTCGATGAGGTTATAGACGTGGTTCGGCAAAGTTTATGTTGCAGCTTTGGTGGAAGATTAATTGTCTAATCTTTGCGAATTGAAAGTGAACTTGCTCACAAAAGTTGAGACGCATAGAATAACAGAGGTCCAAACTTTTGCTGCTGCAGGAAGCTGAATCTGAATGTCGTTACTCGTAAGCGCCGCCCCAGGTATTGTGCACTTGTATGTCATAGCACCCAATTTTTCAACTTCTTTACCATTTCTGACACCATGACACCAGGCCCTTCTATGTTCGCCCTTTCCGTCTAGTCCGGGTTTGGTTGTACCTGTGAAGAAGGTATAGACGATTTTACTATGGTCAGCGAATAGAAATAAGTGCCCATGCTGTACGAGTTTGGAGAAGTCCTTAATTATACTCCATTAACACCACCGCATGATTTGATTAGCTGCACGTCGATGCGTCGCAGTCTATTATGCTCTAACTATCTAACAATCTCTTTGTATGCTTGCGCTTTAATTGTCCGCTGCCATTCTACCACGAAACCACTCTTAGTTTTCTTCTGTCGTGCAAACATATCCAGGTATTCAGCATACGCCGCTCTTCTGCCACACATTTCTAGACCTTTATCTACCCATTACTTGCTGTATTGTCTTAGGCATTTTTTACCTGCAATACTCCAAGTCTCGGGCTAGTAGTCCATGCCTCTATCCAGCTAGGCACTATTACCCTAGCACTCTGGCTGCTGCGGTTAGGTCTCAGGTTCTGATGTCCACAGCAACCTTAATGTACGCATATATTCTGGCTATTCGCGGTCCTTCCGTCAATTAGCCCTTCTTAGCTTTTTAATTCGGCACTCTCTCTCACCTGGTCAGTACAGAGACGCCCCTTAGCTTCTCGTTTAAAGGTGTTCTATCCTCAATTATTCGCTGCTATTTTTGCGAAACTTACCCATGTATGAGTCCAACAGACTCACTGGCTTTCCCTGGGTCAGCATATTCTACGCTCCCCAGCGAAACTTCCCACGCAACAGTTGCATCATAGCAAACGGATCCTGTGTTTTCTTTGCTTAACGGCGCAACGCTCTGCATCCAAGGTATACGGTAGCAACCAACCTATAAGGCTTTGCTTCCGATGAATATTCAAAAGACACTTTTAGCATAATCATTGTTACACATCGTACATCATATGTTTCCTCTAAATGTTAGACCATAGTACGTAAATAATGCTTGTTTCCACGTCTGTTCTTTGCGGCCCTGTTTGTCTCTCACCTTCCCTTTCTCCGAGGTCTGGAACTTCTTGGAGATCTGGGATCGGAATGTGAAAGAGCTTGCTCCTGGGACAGGACATAGAAACCCCCAAGGACCTACATAGAACACGGCTGTACAACAAGTGGATAAAAATGCACTCACTACCATGACCGTCGTCCAGTAATGGTAGCTGGACATGACGCCTTTATACTCCTGCGAAGTATACATAATCCTGTAAATTCTAGAAGCAAGAAACGGAAGTTTTGCTCACCTGGACACGAAGATGACGAAGGTCTAACCCTCCATAGGCCTCAGCCATTATGGCCGCCGCGAGCAAAAATAACCTGTTCAGCTAACAGAGGAAATTAGAAGGCAATTGACGGCGGTTAACCGAGTGTTAAATCAGTCGACGAGCTGCTCTGCCAGTTTTACATTAGTGTACAAACGGATTTCTGACAGTGTTTCAGGACGTGGTGGGTTTTCGCCTGGCAAGCGTTCTCCCTATAAAAAGCCACAAGTGTCCGCTTAACAACACTGCGACGTGGCGGATGTGACTCGCCACTGAATAAAGTCACTGCCCACAACTACATACTGGCAAGCCGACCTGAATCCTAATGTAATATTTTCCTGACAAGTTTTCTCTACAAACGGAATGCCCAGCCTGTTTACACTACGCCCACTAGAACCCAACTTGTCGTCATGTTTTGACGAATTTATACCTCAAGATTAATTTTACAATTTCCAAAGCTTGGACAACTTTCGGCTTATTGCCGATTACATACATAGCAACGTGTTTGTTGCGAAACATAAATTGCTTGTAAACGTTGATCATGCCTGGTCAGGTGTGTCTCGGAAATTCGAGAATATATTATTTATTTATTTATTTAATATAACTAAGAAGGACTGGTGGACTTAAACTGCTTCCCTCTATGGCACCGTCCGAGACGGTGGACCTGGAGGATTTGACATGTGATATTTTCGCCGACTGCTTGCGTCCGGTTAGGCAGGATCCAAACCAGTCCAGCAGAGGCCACCCAACGCCATAAGACTTAGCCATGTGTAGTAAATGCTCAGGTGCAACTGTCGTATGCTTTTATCATACGTAGAGTGTGAGTACTGCTTCATCTGAGCCCGTCGCTTCCGTGAACAGGTTAAAGAAATCAAGTTGGCAGGTCGCGCAGGATCGAACACGCAGAACTCAATGGTGGGACATGATCCGTGGTTTCCGCCATCCAAGCATTACATGAGAGTACTATTAACAGTCTTTCCCAATTAACTCAAGGTGATGGACGTACGGCTTCTAGGGTGGGAATTAGCAGACACACGCAAAGAGTCAATTTTGTGAAGCGGCAGGACGATAGGATGCTTCCAAGCATAAGGATATTTTTCATACTCCATTGTGCTTGTAGAAAGTTTAGGTTAAGTAAATGAATACCCTTACCCTGGCTAGATGAACAACCTCCTCACTGTGCCAGCT
>CALYDF020005729.1:0-14054 GCA_944474145.2 Dicrocoelium dendriticum | reverse complement strand
ACCGGCGTTGAGTCAAAATTGTCCAGATCTTGGAAGCAATGTGATGCATGCGTCCTTGCGTAATTGATACAGCCCTGCTATCCATCTCCCATATTCTATTATTGACTGCGCTTTACATTTGCGTAGCTATGGTATGGAATAGAAAACCTCTAAATTAAATCCCATTTCTTGCCGAATCAGAGGACCTTCACACAGGGTACATAAGCCTTCACATCTTTCTGAACGTAATGAATCCATTTTCTACCGGACTAGGACATGTAAAATGCTCACTTGATTTCTTATCATTCATCACTGCTTCAGAGATTGCGCGCGGTGCATAAATCTTCATCCGAAGTGGGGAAGATGAAGATATTGTGGGTTTCTTCACATGGTACTTCGTTCAAGTTAACTTCGTCAGTTAGTCAAGCTGTTGGGTGGTTGTGCGCAAGAAAGTTGGGCACAAACAAAGAAAAGGAAAGTATTTGATGTATGAGTTTAGCGGCTTCTTCAACGTTTACAGAACTCCTTCAGCAACGTTGCCACGCTTACGCGTGCATTGCTGCATTGCAATTTGATGGCCCTTTGTAGGGACCTGGAGATTGTCCGGTTTGTCTGTGTACAATATTAATAAATTTGTTGCGGGTCCGTCAAAAATCCCCGCAAAAACGCGCCAGGAACCCTGGCAGAATGGCTGTGGAAAGCGAGGTTCAATTCCTCCCCACAACGCAGCAGAGCTCAGCCACTCCGAGACGCGCCCCAAACTGCGCACCTTCTGACAATGGTCATTTACAAACTATCACCTCTTCGTGGTGACAGTTTTCCTTAACTTAATAACCCATAGCACTGTCTGTGATCGCCCTTTGTCGGTCGTAAAAGAGCCTACAGAGGACCACTTGTCTTTTCTTTCTCTTCGCCTCAGTTGGGAGTCGGTCGGGTCACGTGATTGCGTGTGAGTCTTTAGCTGGCCAGCCTTCGCGTCTAAGTCATTAGCGCGCGTCTATCGTACCCCCCTCTCGTGTGCGCCCGTTCCGAGGGGTCAGCGTCTATCCGAACACTTGCGGCTAGGATCGGTCACACGCTCGCTCAATTTTCCGTCTCACCCGGCTAAGCTAGCGTCATCAGGTCAGCGCAACTCCGTTCGATTGGCCAGCGTTACAAGCAATTATCGTAGGCGTGCTCCAATCGGGCCAGCGACAATCTTATCAGGCGTTACGCAATCCATATCGAGAGGCGGCGTTCCCTCAATCTATAACAGTGGTGACGCAAATATAACAGCGGCGACGACTAAGGCAATCTACTCAATCTATAACAGTGGCGACAGAGTTGACGAACCATGACTGACGAATACGCCGATTTAAAATTGATGCTGCAGCAACAGCTTAAATTGATGTCCGTGCTAACCGAAAGGCTTTCCAGTTCTTCAGTTCATGCAGGTCCGAGCGCCAAATCTCAGTCGGTGGACCAGGTGGTTAGCAGCATCAGCGAATTCCTCTACGACACCAAGGCCGGAGTAACGTTCGAATCTTGGTACAAGCGGTACGAGGACCTGTTCACCGTTGACTTGGCTTGCCAGGACGACGCGTGGAATGTCCGCCTGCTTCTGCGCAAACTTGGTACACCAATTTCATCTTGCCGAGGAACCCACGGGACGTTACCTTTGACGACACGGTCCGAACGTTGTCACAGATTTTTGGCGAGCAGTCCTCCCTGTTCAATGCTCGTTATCAGTGTCTGCAGCTGGCCAAACGTGATGCCGACGACTTCATCACGTACGCAGGCGTGGTCAACCGGGAATGCCAACGTTTTCAACTTGGCTCGCTCACCGAGGACCAATTCAAATGCCTGATCTTCGTCTCTGGGCTCCAGTCTCCACACGATGCCGATATCCGGACGCGCCTCCTGTCCAAGCTACAACAGGATAGCTCAGTCACACTCCAAAACCTGGCCGAGGAGTGTCAAACGCTGCTCAACCTGAAGCCCGACTCTGCAACGATTCAGAACGCCGCCGCACCTGGTATGGTCCTGGCAGTCACAGCACCGAGGGCGCAATCGTCCGCGCGCCCCACCCAATCCGACCGAGCGAAGTCCCCACCCTACGCATGCCGATTCTGTGGTGCCTGGCACTTCCACCGGGACTGCAATTTCCGCCAGCATCGTTGTCAACGTTGTGGCACGGTGGGGCGCCGGGATGGTTACTGCCATCCTCCATCTCCCAAGGGGGCCAAAACTGGGCTGGCCACCACCCGCGATCCAAAGAAGAGGTCCCGACCCAGACGCACACCCAAACCTGGTCCGGTTGGCAGCTCCCTGAGCCTGCTGGTCACTTCCCAAATCAACGCTGCGGATCGGAGAAAGTTCGTCGATGTCTGGATCAATGGTCAGTCGGTCCGATTGCAGTTGGACACTGCGTCGAACATCACAATCATCTCCGAGTATCTCTGGCCATCCTTTGGCAAGCCACCTTTCGAACCGACCTCCCACTCTGCCACCAGCGCCTGTGGTGGTCGAGTGCAGCTAATTGGGCAGCTGCACTGCTCCGTCTCCTTCCGCGGGGCCACGTTCAACACGACCTGCTACATCACGAATGCGAAGCTCAACGTGCTTGGTCTCGACTGGCTCGAAACCCTTGGCTTGGCCGATCTTCCTCTTCGGGCCATCTGCAACGTGGTACATTCTCCGACAGTAACAAACGACCGAACTGACCACAAAGCCAGTCAAACCGCCCCCCGTGTTCCAGGATTGTCAACAAGCCTCAAAGGTGCCACCACACCAATCACCAGTTCCTTGGCATCCGCCAGCAAAACCGTGGTCTCGAGTGCCCATCGATTACGCTGGTCCCATCGATGGCATTTCCTATCTGGTCGTGGTCGACGCCTATTCCAAATGGCCAGAAGTGGTCGCCGTCAACCCGCCAAGCGCATCCGCCACTCTGACTTGTCTCCAACGTATCTTCAGTCAACATGGCCTTCCCGAGGTGTTGGTGTCCGACAATGGTACCCAGTTTACGTCTTCCGTCTTCGAAGACTTTTGCCGCCGACACTGCATCGAACACCACCGCTCACCGCCGTACCATCCCCAATCCAATGTTCAAGCGGAGCGATTTGTCGACACATTCAAGAGGGCGCTTTTGAAATCTCGCGGGGAGGGAACTGTGGATGAGTGTCTTCAAGACTTCCTGCTCTTGTACCGGTCCACACCGAATCCAGCTACGCCAGGATGCCAGTCACCAGCTGAAGCATTGATGGGTCGCAAGCTACGCACCACAAACGATGCGCTCATTCCGACAGAGAAGCCACCTACTCACTCTGGTGCCGGCACCAAACACAAAGATTTTGCCGTCGGAGCCACAATCTACGCTCGTGATTACCGAGCAGGTCATCCTTGCTGGATCAAAGCAACAGTGACAGCCAGGCGAGGTGACATGTTTCATGATGTCTCCGTACGTGATGACACCTGGGTTCGCCATCGCAATCAACTTCGTACGCGCCACGAAGAAACCTCCACGCCAGTCAGCTATCCCGTGCGCCTACCGCTGCACATCCTGCTGGATACTTTTGGATTGGCCACACAACGACAGAGCACGGTCGAAGCCGCCTCTTCACCTCTTCGTGGTGACAGTTTTCCTTAACTTACTAACCCATAGCACTGTCTGTGATCGCCCTTTGTCGGTCGTAAAAGAGCCTACAGAGGACCACTTGTCTTTTCTTTCTCTTCGCCCCAGTTGGGAGTCGGTCGGGTCACGTGATTGCGTGTGAGTCTTTAGCTGGCCAGCCTTCGCGTCTACGTCATTAGCGCGCGTCTATCGTACCCCCCTCTCGTGTGCGCCCGTTCCGAGGGGTCAGCGTCTATCCGAACACTTGCGGCTAGGATCGGTCACACGCTCGCTCAATTTTCCGTCTCACCCGGCTAAGCTAGCATCATCAGGTCAGCGCAACTCCGTTCGATTGGCCAGCGTTACAAGCAATTATCGTAGGCGTGCTCCAATCGGGCCAGCGACAATCTTATCAGGCGTTACGCAATCCATATCGAGAGGCGGCGTTCCCTCAATCTATAGCAAAAATATAATATCATTCTGTACATAGACAACTTATGAAGCTTATCTGTTCGCACCATGACCACGTGTGTTTGCGTCTTCCAGACAAATTGCATTCACGTGTTTCTCGCTCTTCCTCCTCGAATGGCGTTTGCTGCTTCTCGGCTGGTGACTATACCTTTCCACAAGCTAGAACCTTTTTGTGGTGCGTTTAGCTAGCGAGATTGTACGTTTCGACAATAAACGTCTATCTCGCCCACATATCCGTCTTTTTCCGATTTTTTCTTGAGGCGGGACGAACCTGACATAAAGCGACCGCACGATTCAGCTATAACTGGTGACCCCGAACGAAAATTTGGTAAGCCACTTACCAATTTTTCTTTCCAGGTTTGTTCAAGTTTGCAGTATGTCCATCCAGTTTCATATTTTCCTGCATATTTCGGGTTCTATATCGCTTACTTTGTATTATTTTTCTGCTATGGGATATGTCACCCAGTCCTCGATGGCCAGGTGGAAAATGTAACCGTTGCCATTCCGCGCTTTCGCGAAAACAATCCAAAAGATTGGTTTACTCAGTTGGAGGCACGTTTCAAACTTCGTGGCATTTGGTCTGAAAGAAGCAAATATCTCCAAGTCGTCTCCGCGCTTCCTCCGCACGTCGCCGATGATATGGACGATATCATCGAGTTTCCTATAGCTAGAACCATTTTGCTGTGCGTTTAGCCAGCGGGATTGAACATTTCGATAATAAACGTCTATCTCGCCCATATATCCGCCTTTTTCCGATTTTTCGTTGAGGCATATAGCGACCCAACGATTCCGCCATACTTGTTCTTCTCCAAGTGTATGCGCTCACTAGCGCTGGTTCAGCTTATTAATTACTGCACGATCTTAAAATCAATTGCGTTTGCTTTAGTTCGGTTGCATGTTATATGTGTGCATGCTATTCTCCTTCACTTAAGTTACATCACTCCATTTTGTTTGCTCCTAAACACACGAACCTTCAAAGAGCAGATTGAGGTAGGACAGAGTAAAGCTAAAGCCAACAATATAATACAGTTACCAGAGAGACAATTAAACATTCCAAGGTAATGAAAGGTTTCCAAAATGTTATCTCAAAGATGAGACCAATGATCTGTCTTTCCGCACTAACTCGAAAGGACTCAGGAGTAAAATCAAGCATAACATATCACCATTAATTGTACTCCATAAAAACAGCCCTTATGCAATTTTGGCTCAGAATAATTAAAGTGTTCAATGAATATCAACGTATTTCATGAAAATCTGCATGTCACCAATGGTTGACATCCCTGTTGAAACTACTGATCTCATCAATAGTGTTGAATCTGAGCAAGCGGATTTTGGGATTTAAGTCAACTCAGCGAGATAGTGCTCTTAGTTTACCTTGTTGGAAATAATGCTTACTATGCCCAAAATTTGGAGGCTCTGATATCCCCATACCACTGAGAAATAGATTTACCTTATCAATGAATCCTGAGGTTGCACCGGAATTTTGGAAAAATGCACTTTTACAATAACATATAAAAGTGGTCCAAGTCACATATGGACAAACTACCGACTAATTAGTCATACTTCTATTCTGTGTAGCGGAATGGAAAGAGCAATAAAGCTCAAACTTTTCGGATTCCTGTCGTTCTGGAAGTTGATCATAAGTTTCTACCGCGGATTTCGAAATCTATGATCATGTATGACTTGGAAAGTACAGTTTGCAAATTTCCATACTTATTCCATGGAATGTGTTAATCACCTGATCGCCAGATGCAGTGATATGCGTACAGCACTCGAGCAAGCACGGTATGGGACACTCCTATCAGAAGTAATTCATTTGGTATAGTTGAAAATTCACCTGCTTGGATTTCAGCGATCCATTCTGATCGGAATCTGATAGCAAAAATACTACGAAATACTTCTACAGGCAGACGAGTCACAAATCGTGCTATCCAAATAATTATTCTAAATACTGTTTTCTTTTTTATGTGCTTCAGCGACGTCTTCGATGATACAAATAGAACAAAGCATAGGTATTCCCTGATGCAACAACCTGGTCTTTCTTAGCCGAATTGACTCCTGTGGTGGCCTGCGGAGAATTCGTCAACATATTTAATAAGCTCGTGGCAAGCACATCTGAAACCAAACTCTGCCGGCCTAAAAGGATGAAGTTTTTCGTAAGAAGCAGGACACGTAAACGCATGGCACTAAGGGCCTTATCATGGCACACATACTTAGACTGCCGGAACGAGGACACCTGGGAAGTCTATACAGTACAAAGGAAGCACTGTGTTAATCTCGTCCGGGAGGATAAACTGAAGAACCAACAAGGGCCAGTGGAAAAGTTTTGCTCCAATCATAAACCGCTAAACAGACACGTAAACAAGAGTTCAGAGAGGTTTGGAAACAATCGGGTGGTATAATAGTTTGGTAAAGTCTCGCCCTACACAGTAGCTTCGTCAGACCAGGTGAATCTGTGTGCAATTGCTGTGGGATTTTATAGCGAACAAGGGCGATAACCGCGTTACCCGATATGTGAGCCATGGTGTCATTACAGTAACAGTTCGTGATATCACCTCAGTGGGAATAGTCCAGGTGTTCCTTTGTGCGTCATGACAATGACGGATAAGCCCATGGTGTTGACAATGGGAGTCGGTTTGCACTTTTCAATCTGATAGACGCACCGATGCTCGTCAGGCTGATCGGCTTAAGACTGCCCGCCACGCATTAGAGAGTTCTATCCCCTCCATTCTATTCACGCAGTCGTCAAATTTGGCAATTTCCACCGCCTGGGCAATCAACCGCTGAGTGGTTGATCGTATACCCCTCCTAATGACCTCTACGATTTCGAGGTATATCTGGTGACCCGTGTCGAATTCATGCACAGCTACGGCCGAGTCTCTTACTATTGCATGATATGCATACTCGTTTCTTGGTAGTCTTGAAATGCGCCTCCTATGTTCCGAAATTCGTGTGCGTAATTCTGTCGCTGTCTGGCCTATGTACACATGTGCACAGTCCTTGCATTTAATTTTATAAACGCAGTTAGTCGTCCTATCCTTGGGAATCGGGTCCTCCAGGTGCACCAGCGCCGAACGTAACGTTCGACCTCGCTGAATGATCACCTTTATATTTTCCTTATTTAGTACCCTCCCAATTGCTTCCGAAGTGCCTATCTTGTACGGAATTCTGACCGTCCCTATCCACTCGGCTGGAGGTCTTGACTGCCGGTGTAGCACTTTATGCAATTGGCGTTTGACAAGCCGCCGTGTGTAACCACTTTCTAATAGTTTGCTCATTGCCACTTTCCGCGCAGCCTTTTTGTCCTCCTCCATCGTGCACAAGGTTTGTGCCCTGTAGAACAGCGCTGATGCTATCCCAGCGTAAACCAGTTTCGGATGACCTGAAGTGTAGTGGAGTGTGCCGTCAGTATCCCTTGGCTTACGATATAGTGTCGTCTTTATATTTCCCCCATTCCTGTGAACCAGACAGTCAAGAAATGGAATTGTGCCGCTGCAAGATTCCAACACAATAGTAAAGTGTATTCTCTCATCAATGGAATTTAAGTGACCAAGCAATTCGTCCTTCTTATCCTTTGTAACAAGTACAAAGGTGTCGTCTACATAACGTCACCAAACTTTTGTGAGTTAATGGTGTTTGTTAACGCCCTGTTCTCGAAGTCTTCCATATACAGGTTCGCCAGCACAGGGGATATTGGCGATCACATGGCGAGACCTTGTTCCTGAAGGTAAAGCTTCAACTGAAAAACGAAGAAAGACATGTTAAGACACCCTGGCATACCCTCGATTATCTGGCTAACTGTTAGTTTCGTCCGATCATTCAGAGTGACGTCTTCATTTAGACAACGTCTTGCTATTCCTAGCGCCCCTTCTTTGGGTACATTTGTGAAAAGTAATGTGACATCGAAGCTGACCATCAACACATCTGACTCAATTTTGAGACTTGCTATCTTTTGAGCGAAATCATAAGAGATTTTCACAAATGTACTAGTTCCCCCTGTTAGAGGCTGCAAGAGCCTTGCCAAATATCTCGCAAGTTCATGGGTCGGGGAGCCTGTACCGTCGACTATGGGCCGTACGGGAACTTCGGGTTTGCGAACTTTTGGCAAACCATAAACCCTCGGAGGTAAAGTCGATTTTGAGTACGGACTGTACCACTTGCTTGCCGCTAAATCGTCTTTCACGGTTATTAAATAGTTACCAACCTCCGTTTTACTGTTGTTCCTTACTGACCCCGCGGTCTTGTTAACAACTATTCTCCATGGACCCGTCTCCAAATGTTGTCCCATTTCTTCCAAGTATTCTAACCTATTCATTACAACCAGGGTATTTCCCTTGCCAGCCTTTGTAAGTACAATGATGCGGACTTCTTTCAAGGAATTTATTGCGTTACGTTCAGTTTGCGGAATAGTTGGCTCACCCGGTTGCTAGAACTTTAATGATATTTACTAACTGTGCCCGAATATTCTCTGCCTTCGTAGCGGGCAACATTGTCACCGCGCTCTCAATGCTTGGTATAAGCTTTTCCGCATATATCTTAGATTTATTGATGGTAAATGTCAAACCTTTCTCCAACAATCGACATTCCGTTTCATACAAAACCCTATCTGAATAGAATGGAGGGGATAGAACTCTCTAATGTATGGCGGGCAGTCTTAAGCCGGTCAGCCTGATGAGCATCGGTGCGTGGATCAGATTGGAAAGTGCAAACCGACTCCCATTGTCAACACTATGGGCTTATCCGTCATTGTCATGACGCACAAAGGAACACCTGGACTGCTCTCACTGTGGTCGTACCACCTGAGGTGACATCACCAACTGTTACTGTAATGACATCATGACTCAAGTCTCGGGTAATGCGGTTATCGCCCCTGTTCGCCATAAAATCCCACACCAATTGCACACTGATTCACCTGGTCTGACGAAGCTCTTGTGTCAAGGGCGAAACGTTACCAAACTATTATACCAACCGATTGTTTCCAAACCTCTCTGAACTCATGACTACTCGATCGGTTCCAAGTATCTTCCAAGAATATGAGACACGTAAACAATTTGCGCTGTGTTAAGCGTAGTATTCCTGCTCTGCGCACAGCATGCGGGTTAGCCCAAACCGCACAAGAAACGGCCAACATTCTTAAACAACTATTTGGCCGTATCTTCCAAAGCGTGCAATTATTATATATCCTGACTAAGCAGATAATACCGCCATCAAGGATTAATCACATATCGTTTACCTTCGCAATTTTACTGAACAGCATGATGTCTCTGCGCGGGTTCAACTCCCCGGTTGTGGACAGCATTCGCCCGAAGGCGTTGAAAGTTGCTGTTATGAGCTTGGCTGCGCCACTAGTAATTTTCTTTCAAGGATGTCTGAATGAGATGCATGTCCCCACGATGTGAAAGCACGGGATCATCATGCCAATTTGCAAAAGTGGCATCCATGCTGAACCAGCAAATTATCGCCCGGTAACTCTACTTCTTGTAATCTCCAAGGTTATGGAGTACATTGTAGCTGAGGCTTTGATGGGACACCTGGAAAACGACAAAATTCTCGTTCCGGAACAGCATGGATTTCGCCAAAATCAGTCCAGTACCACTTATCTGTTGATTGCTCGTGCAAGCCGGACGGAATCTGTGGAGGCTGGTGTAGGAGTCGACACGGCCTACCTGGATTTCTCAAAGGCATTCCACTGTCTAGAAATCGCACTGTACTCCACAAACGCCAGAAATATGGAATCGGCGATCCTGTTCTGGGCTGGATAGGAGACTTTCGCGTGCAACCTCACCTGAATGTGAGGGTTCGAAGCAACCTATCGGAATCCATCGAAGCTCAGTGCGGCTTGCCTCAACGCTCGGTACTTGGGCCTCGCTTGTTCCTGGCTTTCATTAATAATCACGCGAGCGTGCTATCTAACTGTTTGCTATTTGCTGATTATCTAAAGATATGGCGTACTATAGCTGAAGTGGAGGATCACACAGCGATACAGGAGGACCTGGACAAAGCCTACATATGGTCCATCGAGAACATGCTGCATTTCAACGTCACCAAGTGTAAAATTCTCAGCATACTGCACAAGAGTACGCACAAGTACCGCCTAGGACCACAAATTCTACAGTGGGCTCTTCACGAGTGCGATTTCGGCGTGCTAGTTCAAGATGACCTCGGTTGTTTGAGGCAGACTGAAAAGGCATCTAAGAAAGCGAACCAGTACCTCGGCCTTCTTCGCAAAGCTTTCGGGAAGTTTGAACCTTCAGTCTTCCCAGCTATGCTTATTGCGTACGTGAGGCCGCACGCGGAACATATTACTCAAGCGTGGCAACCCTGGCTCAAGTACCATCACATCGCGCTCGATAATGCACAACGTAGGTCAACAAAGCGCGTCAGAGGTTTAACCAGCCTCCTCTACCCATTCAGGCTGAAAACTCACAAAATATACAGTGGACGTTATCAGCATCTAAGGAGCGATCTTATTATGGTGTACTAGATCCTGAGAAACCTCAACCACCCATGCCATTCCCTTCTGACACTCAGTCAAAACTCCCCGCTAAGAGGTCACCAATTGAAACTCGTCACGCAGTACAGCCGTCTGGAATGTCCGCGAAACTTTTTCTCCCTACGAGTGTCACGGCCTTGCAACGCCCTCCGGAACATGTAATTAATGCACCCACCCTCTCCCCTTTCAAAAAACGCCTTGCCGATACTCTGTCACATTTACACTACGTGCTATAAGCCCATGATTACCAGATGCTGGTATTAATGCACAACATACAGTGGACGTTGTCATAACCCTACTCGAGAATGAGGCATTTCAAACCCTTTACACACAATTTGATAAACACTACTACTGTGGAAACTGGATTTCTGTATCCCGTCGACCCGAGATAGTTGCACACGAGTAAGCGTTGTCCTTGCTATTTTTTATTTTTTCTTTCTTATTGCGTGATCGATAACCACTCCCCTTATTGATTTGTGTGCGCACATTCTAATTTCATAATCCCTTTATACAGCAGTGCCGTGAAATCTGCAATCGCTCGAACCGCCGATTCCATTATCCTTTGATCTATCTTTTCTCAGTCTAACCACCGCCGGGACATGTCAAGCACTCGCATTTTTACACGTTATAAATCATTGTTCATTGTTCATGACATCATAACTGTCTATATGTTCGATGCAGCAAACTGAATATTGGAGTATAGAGCAAGTAGAAATGAATTCTGTATAACTCTTTCGAAATATGGTGAAAAACGTAATAAAATTTGTCAACCGTGAATATGGTTATCGTTCTCATGTAACATTTAAAATATCTGATTCACGATATTTCATGACTCACAAATGTGATGTGTCATCGTAAGTGTGCAATCGTTCTCTGAATCGAATAGCGGTAAAATATAAAACTAACAACGTTTTGAACTGCTGCACAGATGTTACCTCCATCATATGTTCAGGGAAAATGTATCATATGTTTACCACTCTCCGCTCGAAGCACAGTGGGTGGGGAACACATTTCACACCCGGCACGGTAAGTTTATATCTGTGTCCGTGTGTGCTGCATGGCCATCGTAAGTGCAGCATTGGCCTCAGCATGGGGAAGTTATCTAGATTTAGAATACGGTAAGTCATAACGAAGTCGACTCGCACCAGACGGTAGAACAAGGTGTAGAGCCCTAGTTTGTAGCACCGGTCTTCATACCCTAAGCCACATAAACTCGGGATGAGCCTGGTAGCAACATGTTGGACCCGTTCGATTTTTGTTTCTTGCCTCGGGTAATAGGAAAGGTGAACCATACTCTAACATTGGTCTACTGATGAAAGAGAAGAGGCTAGTGGGAACCTATTCAGACCATGTGAATGAGCTACGGTTGAGCGCCCAAAGCATGTGCAGTCCGTTACGATATAGCCTGTTCGTGTTGTCCACGGACTTCAAATCGTAGCGTGAGAGTACACCTAGGTGCTTCACGGAGGGTGTGGGATATAGCGTTTGGCTGTCAAGGGTGTCGGTTCGGCTGTTAGCACCCTTCCCCAGGCTCATAAATACAGACTTGGCTGGGTTGACGGGTAGAAGAACTTCTGCAGACCATGTGGATAGGTGGTTGCGGTCTTGCTGAAGCAGGTCACCGTCATAGGGAGGGTCAATTTCTCTCCGAATCCTCATGTCGTCCGCAAACAAGGCACACGGCGACTGGAGAAGCTGCGGTAGATCGTTGATGTGGATCAGGAACAGAGTGGGCCCCAGCACAGTGCCTTGAGGCCCGCCACTTGTAGAGGGGTATCAGTCAGTTAAATGGTCGTCGACCTGTACCCTCCATTTTCGTCCAACAAGAAAGTCGCGAATCCACCGGTGCAGTGAGCCACCGACACCACACATTCTGAGTTTGTGAAAGAGAACCTCATGGTTGACCTTGTCGAACGCTTTACTAAAATCGATGAATATCATGTCGACAGACTTCCCCTTGCTTATTGCTTTAAACCACTCATGCCTCGTCACAAGCAGGTTCGTAATGCATGAGCGACCTTGCATAAAACCGTGCTGTGCGGGCGTCAGGACCTCGTTTGACTGTAGCAACTGCAGCTATCCCTTCTTCACGATTTTCTCAGCAACCTTTGCCAAAATAGGTGTCAGACAAATTGGCCTGTAGTTGTCTACTTTCGGAATAGGCTTCACCACCGAACAATCCTAGTCAACCGGCAACGGACCTCCGGACAGCGACCTGTTGAAAAGGTCAGTCACGACAGGAGAGAGGATGAACGAAAGTGACTTGAGAACCAATGGGTAAAGCCCATCAGGTCCGGCAGGTTCGGTGCCGTCAAGGTTGGCGAGTAGTTGACCTACCTCTTCAACGTCGCAATGCAGACTATCGAGTTCGGTAAAAGCGGTACACGTCGAACTCGGAACAGACACCTGGTCATGCGCAAATAAAGAAGCGAAGTGTGCCGCAAACGCAGACCCACGCTCAGTGCTGGAGGTTAGGGGCTATCCATCCGGGACATCCAGCACTGGCAGGCGTATCTTCAGGCTTCAGGCTTATCTTCAGGCGTATCTTCACGTAGGCAAAGATCCTCTTTGGGGCAGTCTTCGCGGCTACTGCGAGCTGCTCTTCGAAATGTCGGAGTTTATTCTTTTTTGCACTGTTGCAGAGGTTCCGCTGACATTTATACCCTTCGTAATCATTGGCAGAGCCAGAGAGGAGGAATTTGTTCCACAGTCTGCGCCGCCTCCCAGCCAGGTTTCCATACTCTGTGTCAAACCAATGAGGGTTAATCGGTCGAACGTTCTGACATTTCAACGGCACAAATTGGGAACACAATGATGTCAATCACTCTTTTATAAATATCCAACAGTCTTCCACAGATGCAGCTTGTGACTGAGACCAATCCAGTTGGCTTTGCGGCTCGAGCTAGACCATCGAAGTCCGTTTTCCAGTAGTTGGGAGCTTGTTCCAGAGGACGTGAATACGGCAAAGATAATTCCATATCAGCTATGAGCACTGAATGGTCGTTTGTAGCCAGGGGCTCAAGGATCCTAACATCACGCACTAGTTGTTCGTAGCTGGTTAACATCAAGTCGAGACAGGACGAGGTTGAACGTGTTGTTATGCGCATTGGCTGGCATATGTGTTACGATGCACCAGTTTCGTACCAAATCCACGAACTTTGCTTCAAACTCACTATGTCCAAGCACCAAATCTACATCAGGCCATCGTAAACAAGGACAGTTAAAGTCACCCATAAGTGGAAAGTGTGGACGACACATGTGGGTCCGAATAATGGGCAGCCAATCCAAACAACGACTCAGGGGGCTGCGATAAAATGCGCAAACAAGCAGTTCTCCGCACCTGTGGCGGATGAACATCACAGTAGCTCACACGAAACATAGTCACTTCGGTAGGTGCTCATAAGTCTCCCACGCAGGCAAGACCGGATGTAAAGTAAGACACCACCGTGGGCATTCTTTAGTCTATAGCATCGGAAGCACGAGTAACCGTTGAGTTCAGGTTCTTGGATGTATAACTCT
>CALYDF020005728.1:0-14074 GCA_944474145.2 Dicrocoelium dendriticum | reverse complement strand
TCATTGATTGTGCTATACTTATGATTTTTGTATAACCTTATGGGATAATTACCATTTATTTCTTCGTTAATAAATTTGTGTCTAAGGTTGACGCCTTGATTAAATGTAAAACCGCTCGACCTTTGACTGCGAGCGCATGAAGATAATTGCTTGTGCGTGGCAGAATAACCGTAAATGCAACGGTGAAGCCAGACGTCGCTTCCACTCGGATGCATGTATCCCGCTCATAAAGTCGGTTTTACAGTTCCGGTTAAAATGTCTCGCTAGCCTGTGATGTATTTCAGCAGGGCGTTTGATTTTTTAGCTGTTTTTTCGTGTAGGAATCAATTGGTTGGTCGTCGACAATCCGCGTAGTGACAAAATTCGAAACAGTTGATTTAAAAAATGTTATCTTTTCTCGCGGTCAAATTGCTGAACGGTGTTGCTTAACTTAAAATGTATAGGTTATAATGGTGATGTAACAGCGAATCAGTCAGCCACTGATTTCCATGCGTTTGTTTGGCTTTATATCCATCAATTGGACTGCTAACAATATGGTATATTGTTAGGGCCTTGCATCTTGAGTTAATGAAATAATGAAATCCATACGCGTGTCTAAAATGCCAGCGACTACTAACCCACAAACTGTATTAGATTTCATATTGAAATCGCTTAGACAGAAGACAGTGGAATTTTAATCCCCTCTGACTTATTCTCTAATTTTGTGCCTGATACCTCTGCATGCCGCAACATCGTAGTTGCATTCGCTCTTGGTTATATTGACTCCTTATAGATAATACCCAGGGGGTAAGCGAAAAGTAACTGCTAGTAATTTCAGTAGAAACCACCGCTACCTCCACCACACTGGGCTTGTTTGAGTAAAAACTAGCGAAAATCTAGGCCCCAACCATTACGAAAACAAATAGCAGCCCTTTAGACAAAAACTTGCATACACGTAATCGTGCCTTGCACATAGTTTTAACTCCATTAGAGCACATAGACTCACGGTAATACAATTCACGTCTTCTTGTTCGGCAGTTGTGGTGTAGACATTGATTTCCACGGGGTAACTTGTCGCTAAATTGGTAAGTTCAAGCACACTTGATTCAAATAGTCAAGTAAAGGAAGACATAGGATAGAGTTACGCATCTTTTGCCTAACATGGAAAGTTAAATTACATATGACAAATAAAACAATTTCGCACATTAACGAAATGTACGACACAAACTAAAATATATCGGGAATTTGGAGATTTTTTCACCCTCTTGTGACGAACCTATGCAAACTCCAAGTCCATTGACAAATGGAATAGCAAATCTTAAACAACTTTTCACACGCGTTGTTATGACAACCTTCCGTTGCATGCTCAAGCAGTTATTGATTACTCAAATTAATAACTGTAGGTAAGAGTACATTAAGCGCACATTACAATCTTGCTCAATACTGCACATATTCATTTAATTGTTACAGGTTTATTAAGCACCATTTCCATGCTTTCTAAATTTTAGTTATAATTTCGAAAATTTAAATCTAATGGTGTGGTTCTCAAGTCGTCCTGTTTATGTGAGATAAGGATTGGGTAGTCTGACTCTGTGCATGCACAATAAGTAAGAACACAAAACTGGTGTACGTATTTTATGCGCTGTCGCTAATATCTTACGAAAGCGGCTCAAAGGCTTCTGCAAGTTCGGCCCCGTCGCAGTGGCACATCTTTGTGCGTTCAAATTGAGTTGCTGGTTAATAAATGCGAACTTTTCGCCATTTGTTGCGTTTGTTGCAAAATTCTCGATGTTTGTCGTGTTTACTGTTATCGTGTAAGGCGTGATGGAGCCACCTTTTTCTGTTTTGATGGATAATTTGGCATGGCAATTCTGGAAACCTCCTTTCTTCCATAGTGCGGGTGACCGCGCGATAAGCTGGCGTGAAATAAGATGAAAGCATGGTTATCCTCAGAAAAATAGAAATATGAATGTGACTAAGAGCCCGGTAAGCAGACTTACCAAATCACAATTTTTCTTTGCATTTCGATGTATCCGTGACGATAGAAGTCGAACTTCAGCAGCTATGGTATACATTTGAAAAAAATATATTCGTTTTAAACAACCTTCTGTTTCATTACTATATTTGTGATTGGTGCGGTACGATTTAGAGAGCGTATCACGTAAAAGGTTAAAGGGAACGTAAAGCGGATTTATATTTAACCATACTTGTCTTCATTTAGAGGGAGATCGTGTTTTGCCTCTTTCATAAACATGTGCGATATTTATGCAACTGTACAGCGCCGCGTTCATGCACAAGGTGGTACAGCAGTAGTGAATTCTTTCTGGACAATCTCATACCGTATATCACATGGAAGTATAGATTGAGGATGCAAGTTAACAACCAACATGATGATGGACACAAAGCGCAGTTATATATTTGCCGCTTTAGTTGAGAAACCAAACAAAATTAAGCATTCACAAATGAATATTTGATATCGACACTAGAGAGCGAGCAGAAATATTGCTGTGTTGCTCCATCGTAGGTGGATCGGGCACATACGTGAAATCACGTCACTGATTCCTACGCGGTGGCAGCATATTGCTGGTACACTACATCTTAACCGGGTGAGATACATTCCCTATACATGTAGTCCGCAAACTGAGCGCTAAGGAATATCTTAAATTCCGACACCGATTTCGCATCGACTTCCATCTCGGGCAACATGTTACAATAGTTGGCCATTTGACGCTCGAAGCAAAGAGGGTGAGTGATGCGCTTTAAAGCCGGTATCACTATATTTTACCGATGTCCGCGTGTTTTGCTTGGTGCGTAAATATACAGCAGTGGACTCAACATAGGGGAGTGGCCCAGGTGCAGTATGCGTTGCGTCTTAATGAGATGAACAGGGATCCGACGGTAAGACGGGGTATAAAGCCCTAGTCTCCTACATTGGTCCTCGTACGAAATAGCCCGTACACTAGGGATAAACAGGATAACTACATGCTGGACCAGTTCCAGACTGCACCTTACCTACCATAGAAGAGAACGCACGGGTGTCAACTTCTTCAGACCAAGTGCAGAACCTGCGTCGAAGTGCCCAATACAGGCGTTGCTGTTTGCTTACAGTCTATTCATGTTGCCGACAGATTACAGTGCATAGCGTAAGAGCACGTCTAGATAATTGCGAAACTCTTGCAATGCAGTGGTGGCTAAGCAGGGTGTATGCACACCCTTTACCTCCCCTCGCCGGGCACATATGCGAGGACTTGGTCGGATTGCCCAGTAGGTTAACTTCTGCAGAGCACCGGGATGGGCGTTCGAGGTCCTGTTGAAAGATATCGCAGTCTTCGAGAGAAGCAATAATTCACAAAATCGTTAAGTTTTCTGCAAACAGGGCACAAGGCGACCAGTGAAGCTGAGGCACGTCGTTTATGTGGATCACGAATAAGATGGCTCCATCAAGGTGCCTTTTGTGACACCGCTATTAGAGGGGACCTGTCCGTTACATGATCATCCACTTGTACCTGTCATCTTCTCCCCATAAGGATGTCATTGATATACTGGTGCAATGCACATATCCACAGTTTGTGGAGCAGGACCTCATGTTTCACTTCCTCGAAGGCTTCACCAAAATCAATGTAGCTAACATCCCTGTTTAACACTTGCAGTCACCCATCTCCCTTCAACAGCAGGTTGGTGATTTACGTGTGGCCATTCATGAATTAGTGCTTCACCGTCCTTGGGTGATATGTTGACTTCAGAAGCTAGTGAAAACCTATTTTAACCATTTTTTCGAACAACCTCGCCAAAACAAAGGTTAGACAAATCGGCTGGTAATTTTCCACATTTCGCGGGTCAATGCCCTTTGGAATCGGCATTGCTCCCAGTCACAAGACACTGCACCCACGGACAGCGATCTGTTGAACAGATCCATCACTGCTGGCGAGGTGATGATTGACCAGGACTGTAATCTTAGCGGCGGAAGTCCATCGGGAGCGTCTGGTTTCGTGCTGTCAAGACTGGCGGGTAGACTTCAGGTATCTTATACACCGCAATCCTGGCGGTAGGCGCACCTCGACTTGTAAATACGGAAGTGAAGTGCTACGCTATTGCGGACACACGTTCAGTGCTGGAGGTCAGATTTTGTCGTCAGTGCTTACTAACACAGCTATGCCACTTGTGGGTCTCAGGCGCTGCTTCAGACTAGCAAAACGTTTCTTGTAGCCGTGTTAATGGAGGTTGCAAGCTCTTCTTTGAACTGCTGACACTTTCGCGCTTTTGCAAGACCAGTCCACTTCATTAGCGGCTCGATTGATACCATCGACTTCGCTCTTCCAATAATTGCAGGACGGCTCCGGGGGAAGTAGTTAGGGCAGCGGCAGCTCTAGTCTGGCTTACACCGTTGAGTAATCATTAGCTGCCAGAGGCTCCAGGACGTGAATTGCAAATACACGCTGCTCTCCTTTCCTTAGTAGTAAGTCCAGACACAATGAAGCAGAATGCGGTGTAACACGCGGCGGTTAGCGAAAATGTTGTGCTAATCCAGTTTCAAATATCCGCTTTGCAAAACGCGCTTCGACTTCCCAGTACACGGAGAAAAGTTGAAACTCAAAGCACTGCATTCTACGGACGTTAAAATTTCCCATAACTTTAAAGCGGGGCCGACTAGTGTAGTGTCTTCATGCGTCAATCAATGCAGGCGTCGACCTCGCAGGATGCGGTAAACCACAACCACAAACATTTCACCGTGTTTCAAGTGAACCGAGCACCGTACTAATTCGCACATACCATATTCGCTGCGATAGGTCTGAAATTGCCTCCTGCGAAGTGATTACCAAATGTATAACAGCAAGCCACCTCGACCGTTTGATAGTGTGTATCACCAGAAACACGAGCACTTACTGACCTAGACTACGTGGGTAGTAAACTCAGGATTTTATTAGGTTTCGGCCAGTATCATTACCTTCAACCGACAAAAGACAACGAGGATATACACCATCAACTTAGTTCATAAAACAGCAAACATTTGTGAAGCTTACGCGCAGGGCGCAGTAGAAACCGATGGACTTGCACGCAACTTCATCGACCTGATGATCCAGGTTCAGCGGACCAGAGGCAATAATCGAAAAACTACAATGCTGAGAGTTGTTTCTTCCCTATTAGTTTGCCGCTTCAAATCTACGGGAGCAGAGTTCAATATTGCTGTCCGGCGGATCCAAAGCTGCACGAATATAGAACATTTGACTTTTTAGCCTAAGGAGGCAGAATAGTAGCAGTCTCGGACTCGCGTCATCAAGAAACGTGACTCACGCTGGTTGGGAATTTCCCTTCATCTTTCGCCAAGGTAGTTTAATTGCTCCACTTGCAACCCCAGTCCATTTGCATCATGATGCCTATAAATTAGCCCCTGCAACCAATTCCTTTTATGTTCATTGCACGTCTGAGGAATAGCATCCGCTGACATAGGCGCGTGCAATATTATAAGGTTACAATTTAGATGATGGCATGCAGTTTTCCTCTTCTTTTTGCTTTGCGGCATTTTCCATTGGCCTTCATTGCCTGCGCTATGGAGCATTGGTAAGTTGATGTCATTAGGACGCAACACAGGCGGGTCAGCTGAGGCTCCAGCAATGGGTGGACATCGCTCTGGAGAGCACGCAACCGGTGGGCAGATGAACTAATTAGAACATAGAGGTGGATGCATTTCCTTTCGCTTGGATGAACAAACGGAGCTCCATCTTAGGAAACGTTTCGTCCATCTTGTAGGCTCGCGCAGCTTTTCCGCTGTTTGTGACTGCACAGTAGTTTGGCATTTCTTACAAAACCTTTATGTAAAGACATGCCGAATTTCACACAGTAGTTTAAAATGATCTACAGACAATTCAATAGATGAAATGGGACATTCACATCATACGTAAGGCATGTAACAGCATTGACACCATGCTCAACTATTTTCCAATAGGTGCCACAGGGAGTCAGCTTTGTCGTTACGGATAGCCTAGTAGATATGACGGTATAGGTGATACATTGAACGATAAGCACAGGATACAAATACCCAAGTAGAATGTACGGACACGAAACTAAAACACATTGAAATACATCAGGATCTCGAAAGAAGTTGAATTTGACAATAACAAATACGAAAATTCAGCTCCTCACAAATCAGTGCACGACGCAAACTGGCCTGTCAAACAGGGCTCTTTCATAAGTACACTTTGAGGTAAAGAGGAGAAATACTGCCGTTATCTAAATGGTATAGGTTTGGGGCAAGCGATACTGGAGGTAGGCAGAGATTTCAGCAAAATACTGTAAACTAACCGAGCAGTTTCAATAACGAGCTATGCGGAGAGAAGAATCACCGGTAACAAGTGCTTACCTTAACCAGTAGCATATATAGTCTTTTAGTTACTTGTGACGACCACTGGCCTATCACAAACCTATATACCCAGCGTTGTATTAAATATGCGTGCATGTTAATCTACTTTCAATCTTAATGGGATACGTGCTTTTCACATGTTACTTTTCTAATCTTTTCTTAGGTTCGATACCACCTAAACACTAAACAAACTTGATTCAGCTTTTCTTACATATTTGTTCACGATTTCGTTTAAGATAATACACAGTGGAAACTGCAGCAAATTTGGTAGCTTGATAACTAAGATATGGTGAACACAATGGTTTAACATATTTGGTGTCAGTTTCTGTACCGAAAGATTGCAGCAGAATTCGCAAAATTGCATGAGTCACCCTTCTGCTAGCTGCCCACAGTGTGTCGTGTAATCTGGACATTTGATTTTACCTTTACGAGATAAAGCATTAATATCATTAAAATTTCATCAAACGACTTGCAATTTTTTGCTTTACACAACGAAAAAGACGACAAAACACCCCACGGTTTTACTGCGGAGAGCATAAACGCTTGTAACGATAACACAACTTCTGGGGGACACGATATATGTTTACTGGTCGCCGAATGGGAAGGCTATCAAAAAGAAATGGCATACGCACACAAAATATTGGGTGGTTGCAACAAAATCAAATGTTTGTATTTCTCGTGTAAACTTATTGAAGTATAGCGAATATCCAAATATATTTGGCATTAAAACAACCTGCATTACCTACTCACTGCTTTCCTGCAATTTCAAAATGTCACATAGGCGCATCGAATAGAATTAGCTTACAGAATTCTTCACAATGATTCGCAGAAAGCGTTAGGCCAATTGCCAGTAGTGTAGCGAACATTTAGTCTGTATTGGACTGATAAATTTAATAGTTATATTGTGCGGACCTTCTGCCACGTATTTATTTAGTTTTGTGCCATGTTTTGAACGACAGATTAACATTTATCAATGGCTGACCACTGGTGGCTACAAATACCCTCACTGCTCTTAAACAGTGACATGGTCATTGACCCTAACTTGCAATCCTCAGTATTCGAGATCTCCATTTCGGGTATAGCGTCACGGCTCACCATGTTATTGGTGAAGCATCAGACAGAATCTAATGAATGGAAATTACATCTATATTATGGTGTGAGCACTGGCACAGTCTCATAAATGTAAATAAAACGGCAGTCCTAATAATCAGAACACAGAAGTGCGCTTAATTGTTGTAACGCTGGCTAGTGTGGTTGACCACCAGTTATGTAAAGTAGAAAACAATATTTCCAAATATTTGAAATTTGTAAATCGAGATAACGTGGTTTCGACTCCCACGAACAACTGATTAAACTTCAGTGTTCTCGTGTTGCGCATAATGCAAATTATATCGCTGCGTTCTATGCTCTCCATAACTCTTTGGTTGGGCCCATAACCGAAGAAAACTTTAATACGGTAGTTCGTCTTGGCTACTTATGTTCGCTACAAGTAGTCGATGTTGATTAAATTGGCCTATACATAAAAGGATGTGCGGAAAAAGCATACACAAATGGAATTCACGAACATTGCACACAAGTGACCTACACAGAAGAAAGCGTACACGGAAAAATGCGTGCATGGAAAATTTTACCCTCGGAGAATTTTGCACACGGTATATGTCAAAAAGGGAAATACAAAACTTCGACTGTTTTGCATGAAAACGACTGCCCTACGTGCAAAGCCTCCATGACACATTCAGAGTACTCAAAATAGAGAGCAATGATTGCCAACTGGAATTTGCTGAATCTTTAGAGATCTGATGACATTGAGGAAGTAGATATGAAGAGAACCAATTTGTGGCTAGCACAGCATTGGATACCTTTCTTCAATGACCACGTCAAACGAAAGATAGCCACATTCACCCGGTGTTGCATCAAATGGAAGAACACAAACATAGGTAATTTACCAGTAAAAATGCATGGAAGTAATACGTTATCCATTCCGCAGTTATTTACCCTCCCAACACAGAAACCACATAATCCGTTTCGCTTACGTTTAGAATCATCAAATGGAGAGAGCTTGAGCAGGGGTGGAACTAGGCGACTTGTGAATAAACACCGACGCCTTGATCCCTAATGCTTTAAGGTCAATGAGGACGCTTGGCATGGTGGTAAGATATTAATACTTTGATATGAAGTACCAGTTGTATGGTTGGATTGCGGCACGCAATATTTGCTTAGAACAAAATTTCATTTTGAGGTATACCTAGGTCACCACAATCAAAAGGACGGTTTCGGAATTGGAGATGGTTCGGCGTTGCTAATCGCAACACTGACAACTCATAACAGGTTTTGTCCTCGTTTGACTCGTCAAATAAGTGGTAGCCTAAACTATGCTGGAAATCGAAGGCTACTGGTTAGTGACCGACCCACTGATCAATAGGGATCTAAGTTCCGTAAGCAACGTCCAGCACAGCGGAAAGAAATACATCGTTTGATTTGGAGTACCTGGTGTGTCTCTGCATTGCGACACGCAAAATGCAACTATAGTTCGGTTCCTTTTGAAATAGATCATGTACCTTAAAATCAAAAGAATCATACCGAAACGTAGGTGTTTCGATTATGCTGTTCCTAACAAAGGCACCACATTGCAGTTTGCTTCCGCGTTGGTACTCATCAGATAGAGATATCGTTACCTAAGGTGGCGCTCAACATTTAGTGTCAAATGCTAACGCCTTGATCAATATGGTTCTTGATTATTCTCTACCGCCATACCAAGCGTTCCACCAGGACTATAGACCCATAGCAACCAAGGCTCCAGGATTTAAACATTAGGTCTTCAATTCCACCCCAAATCTAGCTATCTCCATCTGCTGAGTACAAAAGAGGAACAAAACTGTCATCGGGTGTCAAAAATGGGCGAAGTAACAACAGTTTGGATACGGTCGTCTAATTCCAATGGAACCAAAGCCTAAATCGGGAGTGCCTGTGGTATTCCAACCACACATCGTGTACTCCAATTCAAACTGAAACCATTTCGCTGTGGAGAGGGTTACTCACAGGATTTAGAGCCATAGTGATAAATGCGTTAGCCATTAACCAATTTGCCCCGAGTCCCAACTCTACTCATCACCCTCCCTCTGATTAGTGTAAACGTGGACGAAATTCATGTGGGGTTTCAATATGGGGACGAGCAACACCGAAACACATCCTAATTGGGGAGGTCCACATGACCTTAAAAACGGAGGTGCACATCATAGTGAACCGAGGTTTGATTATAGATTGCTTACCGCATTCCAACCACACAGCGTGTGCTCCACAGCAAACTTTGTATTTCTTACCGCTGTCTCGAGCGTTGCTCAAGTACCTTAGAACCACAGTAATCAAGGAGTAAGCATTTTATCACCAGGTCCCTAGCCGCAACTCAGCTCAGGCTCTCTCATTCTGTTACGACTAAACATGCACGATACTGGCGATGGAGTGTCATTGTTAGAAGGAGCAACATGGAACCCCATCCAAATCGGAACTCTTCATGTCATCATAACGACCGAGGCCTAATTCAAAGTGAATCTTGGTCCGAATAAAAGGGTGTGCCGCAATCCAACCAAACGCACGACACTCTAAATGAAAAGTTGAATAATCTCACTCTGTGCCAAGCGTAATTCACGAAACACACCAGCAGAGTGGACAACGCGCCATCATTTAAAATCTACGCTTCCAATTCCACCCGAACTCTGGTTAACTCCATCGGATCAACAAAACGTAGACAAAACTTGCTATAGGGTGTCATTGTTGCGATGATAAAAAACAAACCACCAAAATTGTTGTGATTTCAAAGACTGAAGTCCATGGCAAATTAAACCGAGTTATCTTAAAAAACTGCCTGTCACAATCTAATCACACAGCGGGCGAACCAAATAAAACTTTGAATTCATTCCCGCTGTGCCAAGCGCTGATCACGAACCTTAAAGCCATAGCTATCAAGCCAGTGTTCGGAGTAGCACAACGTTCCACTTCCAATAGAGCTAAGCACGAGTTGCTCGACTTGAAGGAGGTCAAATTATATGTTAACAGATTTCAGAATGGATATAACTTATCGCTATCCAATCAAACGCTAGTAGAATAAAACCAAACAGTTAGTTCCTTACACTTGTGCCAAGCGTTTCTCACGGTTCTCGTGGTTACGTTGAGCAAAGGGTCAGCCATTAACTGCTAGACTCCGTTTTCCACATGAGCTTGGGCTATCTCCATATGATGAGTGTAAACATGGACAAAAGTTTTATGGATTGGAAATGTCGTGATGAGAAACAAAGCACCACGGCCAATCCGGATACGGTCCTTGTGGTCCTAATGACTGTGCTCCACTCCATAACGTACCGAGTTTGCAGAATTCTGAAAATTCCCCGTTTGGCCTTCGTAAAATTCTAAGAAAAATTATTTCATTGTTAACTAGGCGACCGATGCGGATGACTGTATTTGTTGCGGAGTTTGATTGCGTGAAACGAAGATGAAGATTTCTGTTGGCGCTCTTTCCGATTACAACTAGTGACTATCCTGTGTCATGTGCACTTTCCATTTACCTAGCTAACCGCAAAAACGGTGACGTAATTTTTAGCTAAACGACAGGGAACTTATTGCTGTACACATAAACATTTCCCTGCAAATCGTTTTGCCTGGAATCGATCTCCGGGATCTAGGCAGAAGGATACTTGCTAAAAGGTCTGAAAACGAGTAGTACATCGCAATACAAACATACCGCTGTGCGGAGGGTTGCTCACGGACCTTAGAGCCACAGTGATCAAGGTGCCAGCCATTAAAACTAGGTGTTGTTTCTCAAACCAACGCTGGCTGTCTATATTTGATAAGGGCAAACATGGACGAAAACGGGTAGGGGGAATCTGACTTGGGATAACCAACACCGTACCAGCTCTATTGCGTATACAGCAATTTCATCGCAATGGCCGATGTAAATTTCAGAGAGAAACCTGGCCTGAATGATTCGGCCTCGAAATTCAAACCCACAGTAGGTACTCCAAATCAAACTTTATATTGCTACCGGTGTGCTAAGCGGAGCTAGCAGATTTTATAACCATACTGATCAGGTCTTCAGCTATTAACCAGTAGGCGCCGAGGTCCACTTCCGTTCAGGCTACCTCCATTTGAAGAGTCACAGCGAGAACGAAAGCTGTTAAGGGATGTCATCGTTGGAAACAGCAACACCGAAGCACCTCCATCTCGGGTACGATCCTTTTAATCGTATCGACAAATATCTACTTCCACGTGAATATTATGAGTAGATTTTGCGCGTCACAAGAAATAGTCACAGCAGGTAATATAAAGCAAACATTGTATTAGTTACCGCTGTGCGGAGCTTTGCTCACGGACCTTAGAGCCATAGGGATCAAAGTAACAGCCTTTGACTTGTAATCCCGAGCTCCAAACCAGCTCAGGTTATCTCAATGCCGTGAGTCTAACCTGTGTAGCAAAGCTCAGATCAAACCCCTTCGTTGGGTTAAGCTTTGCTGGAGGAACTTACATCCATAGTTATCAAAATGTCAGCCTGTAACAATCTGCAACCGAATTGCACCATATCTCTGATTTTCTCTATTTAATGAGTGCAAAAGTATGCGAAACATTATAAATGGTTTGAAGCTTGGGAGAGATGACACCGAAGCACCTCCAATTACGATACAACCGATGAGATCCTAATGACCTGGTTCAACCTGAAGGTGAAACGACGCCTGAATAGAGATTGCTTGTCTCATCCCAAGCACAACGCGGGTATTGCAAAGCAAACTGGGATTTTACTATCTCTAAACCTTGCTCACGAACCTCAGATTCTTGGTGATCAAGGCGACAGCTTTTGACAACTTGGCTACGAGTTCCAACCAAGCTCAAGTTATATCCATCTGATGATTCTTACCGTGCAAGAAACCGGTTATGGTGTATCAGTGTTGGAAGGAGCAGCACCGAACGACATCCGAATTGGTTACAGTAATTTTGCTTGTAAATACCCAAATCTAATGCAAAGTTAAGTGAGGTCGGAATATACATTGCGTGCAGCTATCCAACCACAGAGCGTGCGATTCAAATTAAACCTTGAAATACTTGTCATCCTGCAAATCATTGCTCAAGTACATTAGAGCCATATTTATCAAGGCATCATCCATTAACCATTGGGCCCCGGGTTTCCAAACAGACAAATGTTACTAAAGCTTTTGAGTGCAACCCAGGACCAAATCGATTAACCTGTGTCAGTGTTTAGAAAAGCAATCCCAAACCTCGTGCAATTATGGTACTGTCCATGTGATCGTGCTTGACGAGATATTTTCAAAGTTAACTGAGGTTCGAATAGAAATGGCGTGTCGCAATCCAGCCGCACACTGGGTACTTCAAAGCAAACTTTGGAATGCTTACCATAGAAACGGGCACTGCTCAAAGATTTAGCTGCTTATTGATCATGCCGTCAACGTTAAACCACTAGCTAAAGAGCTCCAAATATACACAGGCTATATCCACAACACGATTCCAAGCTTGGTCATAACAATTTGTAGGCTGTAATTTTGACTTGAGCAACACCAAAATACCTTCCAGGAAGTGAGCCTTGTGATCGTAATGATTGAGGTCTGCTTCCAATTGAACCGAAGTGTGAATGAAATTGAGAGTCGCAATCCAATCACACAGCTGGTAATTCGAAGCAAAATTTAAATTCCTTACCGCCGTGTCCAGTGTTGCTCACAGTCCTTAGAGCCATTGGGAGCAATGAGTCAGGCTTTAACCACTAGGAACATAGACGAAACCCAACTCAAGCTATTTCTATCTGATGAATCCAAACCTGGATGAAAATTTATGGGGTGTCAGTGTGGGAGATGCATCACCAAATGACCTGCAATTCGGATACGGCGCTTTTGATCGTCATGACAAAATTCCGCTTCAGCCAGGCAAAGTCTTCGCGGGGAGTGCGTGTCGCAATCCATCCACAGACGGTACTTCAAGTAAATCTTTCAATTCTCTGCAGCAGAGCCAAGCGTTACACACGGATCTTGGATCCATAGTGATCAAGGGATCAGCATTCAAACTCTAGACACCGAGGTTCAACCTAGCTAATTTGGTCTCCATCTGAATAGTCCAAACGTGTACGAAAGCTCTATGGCATGTCACTTTTGTGGGGAGGAACAAGAAACACCTCCTATTCGAATATATTCCCAGAGATCGTAGTGGCAAAGAATTCGTACAAAGTAGTCCGAGGTCCGAATAGGGATCGCGTGTCGTAACCCAATCACAACGAAGGTACTCAAAATCAAACCTTGAATTCTGTCCCCTCTGCCAAACTTTGCTTACAGATTGTAGAACCATAGTAAACAAGACGTCAGCCTATAACATCTGGGAACCAAGTTGTACCCCGGATCAGGCTATTTAAATATGATGAGTTCAAGCCAGGACGAAACATGCTATGGGGTGCAAATGTTGGTGTAAATGTTAATGTGGCTAAAGGAAACATGTCATGTGGATTTAATGTTATGAGGAGCAACAACGAAACACCGCCAACTAGCATACGATCTAGCTGAAAGCAATAACCGGAAGTTAGGTCATGTTGAAATGAGTTCCGAACAAGGATTGCGCGTTGTATACCAAACCCACAGCCCGTTCTCCAAATTAAACGTTGCATTCCTTGAACTACTGCAAAGCTCAGTACGCCGATTTGCAGCCATATTTTTAAGGGGTGAGGTGTTATTCACCAGACTCACAGTCTGTGTG
>CALYDF020005727.1:0-14106 GCA_944474145.2 Dicrocoelium dendriticum | reverse complement strand
CTCAAGCTATTTTTACATGGTATAAAACTAGCTAGCTACTCCAGATCAGGCTGAACCGTAGAAGATTAAAGCTGTGTTCTTGAATTGAGTTGCTACAATTATATATTCATTGTCTATCGTTTGCAAATATCTTTTCCAAACGAAGTTTCTCCATAAGCACTATATGCCAAACAATTTAATTGAAGGAAACAAGCATTTAAATGTACTCCAGATATAAATAAAGGCTCCTATTAAAATTACATATATCTTCATAAGGAAAAATTTGGAGTAACCAAGGACTCCTTGATAAAAGTGCTTCGAACCCTTTCTATGACCTTCAACTTCTATGTATTATAGTGGTGAACGTAAGGCACCATTATTTTAACAGGGGACTTACATTAATGTTATTTGCGTTGCGATCTGTCCATTTCACATTCAGAAACTGACTAATATATCCCGATAATTGCATTGACTTAGCAACACTGTTTTTCACGGGTTTACAGAAATTTAAGGAGCTGGATTACCTCTGTCTTAAACCTCTAACATATTAACAGACTGGATGTGATAGCGATAAATTGAGAACTTTTTCCATCAGAAGGGCATCCATAAGTCGTTATGTTGCATATAAAATTGGAGAAAGGTGCCTGCCACTTTGCAGCCCAGCGCTTTATGGCCTTATACTACATTTACAATTTGCCATCTCATTAATGTTTTGGGAATGAATGAAACGAGAATACTACGTCCAAGTAAGCTGTAAACAATTATGAGCATTGCAAGCGTACGACATTTATATGATGGTTTATGTACGACATGAAAGGAAGAGGACATAAAACGCGGCGGTGCTTTACGCCACTATTAACAAGTTGGGGCTTGGACATGAACACATTTATCTTGACTGTGGGAGCGTCCAGTCAGATGGATTTTTACCCAAGATAGAAACGGAATTGCTATGTCCAAACTAATCATTTTGGGTAATAATTTTTGTGTAGAACCTAGTCGAAAATTATCTCCATGTCAAACTATAAGACGACGCATTTATGACTCCAGTCAATCGCTCCGGTAAGGGTACTCAGGTAATCAGTTTGACATGCTAAACAAGATACAGTCACCAAAAAGCCGCGAAGGTGAAAAAAGTCTGTGCGAGAAGAGGAAAGAAGTGACTTGTTCCTTTACTATTATCTCCATTAGCCAGGATAAATTCGTGGTGTGAATAATGGTACGATACTTACGAATATCTGTCTTAAGCGGAGGTTTCTATCACATTAAGAAAACAGATTAATTCGAACTTTCACGACACTGGTCAGACTGTAAGGACAAGGGAAATATGCAGTACTAGTACCATCATATAATCATCACGGTGGATGAGATACTATCAAAATTAGGTTTATGAAGTAGCCGAAGGAAGTTAATCAAACGTTTAATAAATTCGATGTTGAAGTCAACCACTAAGATATTACTATTTTCGCTGCTGAAATATCCATCAACTTATGCCCTAAAGACATTTGCCATAACGTTAGGTTATTCGACAACACCACCGTCTGGTGCGGCATTGTGTGAGTTTAGTTCTGTTTGTCACGCTTTGATCATCTGCAATAAGTTAATTAATACACCAGTTTTGCTTTTAAGTGTAAAATGCGTTTCTCTTCTGGTATAAGATGCATAGCATTCCTAGAATACGTAGCACCTACTAGCCTTTGAAGGCACAAATGCAGGCTGTAATGCGCATTGTAACCAGCAACTTGTCAAGGAACAATGTACAATTTGCAATAAGTTATCACGTGCTTGACACATCCTGCAGGATGGATGGGTTGATTACAATGAAATTATCATAGAGGTGAGGCAGCTACTGCTAGTCTGTTATGATAAGTGCTTAGGTAAATAACGTAAGTATAAAACAAAAATCGTGTGTAAGCACAAATAAATACATGGGGTGGAGTTATCTTTGACGTAAGGCGTGAGACAATTAAAAAGTTCATCCCTCAATAATGCGCTGTCTCTTTTGGTCTATACGATCTTTTGATTAGGTAGAATGGCAGGATTAACGTAATACATAACGGAGTTGTTTATGGAATGCAGCGCTGACAGCTGGGGATAGTATAAAATCGTTTTCTGAAATTGAGGGAATTGATGGAGGATGCAACTAATTTTGATAGAAACTTACAGTGTTGGCAAAGTCGAAGGAGAAGTATTTCCGTCAACACTCAAGACAGCTATATTGTACCCTCAATTTCAAATATTTAACCCTGTGCTGTATGTTGTGGCTAAGTTTCAGAAAGTGGCTGGATAGTTGATTGGGTCACTCATTATTTAATTTGCCTATATGAGATCACCTCGCAGGATTCGGTAGCTTCAGCTATATCCTCTCAGCTAATTTAGCCCTTGGTTGTGGCAGTGATTTCGCAGGCACTTTATGTTCTTTGTTACTCTTCGTTGTGGTTTGTCTAACGCCTCCGGGTCAAACTTTAATCAAGATTTGAAAACTTGGATGGGGTATGCAACGTATGGTCGCAAGTAGTAATTGTGCCTCCTGGAAAATATTGATGGTTAAATCTTCCAAATGACCGTCGCATTAGGCCGGCTTGCTGATTACCGCTTTTCGCAGCTACACAGCCTGTGTTTAACAGTTGATGTCACTCTGTACGGGCACACCAATGTTACGTTTCTAAAAAAATGGGATGCTCCAAGCACATAGGTGTAATCTGCTCCACGGCGTAATTTCACAATGCGACATTTGTCTACGTTGAATGACAGTAAGTGAAATCTTACCAATACAAATATTGTCAAGTTAACACCAGAGTCGTCTGTGGTCGTTCGGTCCTCTGATCGTTCAACATACGTGCATATTATTTGCGAACAGTTGTAAATTGGAAGCAATTTAGGTCGCTAGCTCGTTTAGGAAGACAAATAATAGATAAGACAAATGCACAGAGGCTTTTGGTACGACACATACTGAATCGATTGCATCGGAGAGAGATTCCCTGGTTTTGACCCCAAAACCGACGTTAGCATAGAAAATTGCTTCTCCAACTCGGGATTGGGTGGCCAAAGCCATTGTGATTGAGAACCGGGTGATAAAAGTGACCATATGTTTTTGAGAAGTCCGGGTAGAAGATGGCGATTGCTACTCCATCATCAACGGCTTCAGTGCAACCAGCAAGCCCAATTTGTAGCTTCGTAGCCTTTGATGAAAGCCATTTTGTTCTGCGGCCGTTATGTTATGGCTTTGCAGCCACTGCATCATAGCATCTGAAATCATTGTTTCTATAAAACTGCGTAGTACGGAAGTAGAGTTATTGTAAGGTAATTGGTAGGGTCAGTGCGGCTCCAACCCTTATGGATAGGAGCGACTAACCGACACTTCCATACTAGTAGAATACGGTTCACATTTAGCCATTGCTGATGGAATCGGTCATTGCTTCTGATAGATCACCGGCGAATTCTTGCAGGGCCTTCGTTTTAATGATGTCGACCCCAGGAGAACTGTGTATACGCAAGGGCAACCATTTTTCAGCAAGGCTTCGCAGTAAGAGTGAGGCTGTATAAACCCCACAGTGGAGTAGTATTTAGCAATATAATATTTTAGCCCATAACCTGCTCTAAAGTTTGGGAGTAATGGAGTCGTTTGAGATCAGCTGCTTCCAAACCTGACCGCGTGCATCCATCAGCTGTGACCAGTGGTGGACTTCCCGCACCGCCTTACGAAGACCATTATAGTGCCTGTGTAATAGTTTGCAAGTAGTTCAGTGGCAATGGAAGCAGCAGCAAGCCAAATGGCAACTCTGTTCTTAGAACAAAATCAAGTTCCCGGTACGTGGATGATTGGAATAAAACTTTGGTTTACAAAAGTGGAAGCAGAACTGCTCTCTCCAACTACTGCCCAGTATCCCCTCATTCTATGCTCTCCAACTTGATTGAATCTATAGTTGCCGATGCACTGGTGGGCTAACTGGAAAACCGTAACATCTGCACGCCTAAACATTACGGTTTCCGTCGACAGCGGTCGTGCCGAACTAATTTAATAATCGCACGCAGTAGTTGGACCGTATCAGCTAATGCTTCATAAGGAGCTGCTGTGATCTATGTGGATTTTTCCAAGGCTTTCGATCGTCTAGACCACCGGATACTACTCTCCAAACTCCAGCATTACGGGATTAGCGACTTTCTTTTAAGCTTGATTGCCAACTTTCTACTTCAACGGCAATTAGTGCTCAGAGTTCGGACCTCTCTATCGGACCCCATACAAGTCGAGTGTAGTGTGCCGCATGGCTTCGTCCTAGGTTCCCGTTTGTTTTTGGTGTTTATTAATGAGCTTGAACAGGGAATCGACGCAAACTTCCTAATGTTGGACGTCGATAACAAGATTTGGCGCAGGATCCAGGCAAACGCCGACTAACATCTGCTTCAGAGTGAACTAGATACGGTATATCAATAGTCAAGCCGAAAGTTACTGAATTTCAAATTCAGTAAATGCAAGATACCTTCCGCCCGACATTAGAGCAGTTTATTATACCGGATTGGAACGAATGTATTTCACCAAACCTTACCGAACCTTACTTGGGTGTCCTGGTTCAAGATTACTTGGCTTGTTCCAGGCAATCCGAAAACGGCTCGAATATTGGGAACCAACACTTCAGGCTGCTGTGACGGGCGTCTGGACAAATAAACAGCTCCATATTTCGACAAATGCTCAGTGTGTATGTTCGCACCATGCCGAATACTCAATCCAAGTTTGGCATCCATGGCTGAAACACAACTTCGTTCAATGAAGCAGCCACAACGTTGGGCATCCAAAAACCTAATTAAATTACGCAATCTTTCATACCAGGAGGGTCAGCAACAATGGGGGAGTATTCAGTGAATGCTAATGTAGAGTATGAGGCAAGCTTATTATGGCATAAATGATTTTGCGAGACCCACATCACGTGTTCCGCCCTTTAAAGCGACCCAGCACCAATACAACGCTGAGGGGTCACTCTTTGAAACTCACTGTACAGTATAGCCGTCTGAAGTGTCGCATAGATTTCTTTTCTATTCTTATCTGTCACCCGTAGAATGCTCTCCCAGAATTGGTCGCCAATGCACCGACACCAACAGCATTTAAAAGACGGTTGGATGACGCACTAAACCACTTATATTTGTCAATAAGTGCTACTTCTCTATCCTATACCTGGAGTTTATCATGGATTTATTTGAGGATATCTGCCAGAGTTGTGAAATTAACTGGTTTACAGAATTACGGCGGAGCAAATGATAAGCATTTATTTGCAATTTTAAAATGCTAACGGTTTTAGTGTAATTACAATTATTGTTATTTTGATACGCCACCACTTCTGAAATGGGACTTGGAAAGCAACGCTTCTTAACCCGTATAAATTCAGTATTCCGTATTAATTATGTCACTGATGCTTTATCTTGTGCTCGTTGATCACCTGTAATCAGCATTCACTATGTGCCATGAATACAGGTAATATATCGGCATTCGCGTATTCCTTGTGAGCTCGCCTTGCTCAATGCCTGAAAAACACATCTTAACTTTTCTGCGCCACAGCAATCACTTACTTTATCGCACGTTTGTAGTCATTCTCTTCCGACACGTGCGCTGCCAGTGCGGTAAACGTCTTTGTATAGTTTTCCCAGGCAACGGATGCAGGTCATTCGGATAAGAAAGTGCGGGACGTATCCTTACCAAGAGGAAATAACAGGTTGTACTGCTTGGCAGTATGCCCATTATCATCCACATTTTCGGCGTACACTGCATAGCATATATTTTCAACGAGTAGGGTAACATAGTCACTGCAAACCGGTGGTGTGCTTGCTACTATCCCGTCGACCATTAGTTCTTCGTTATTGAGCACAAGATAGAGTATTTACCGCTTGTTAGCAGTTGCGTGATTGTACAGATAGTGGCTGTAAATTAACTCTTACAAACAGTCTTCAAACTGCGCATCACCGGTTGCTGGTTTCCGTGTCGCGCACATTGTAGTCTCAAGCAAAAGGAATTTGGCTGCAGGACTTGGTAATAGTAATCTTCCATCAATTGTGTAGTTAGTTATCAATTTCAGAAGTATAGTGTGTTGAGTAATAAATTACGTCTAGTAGGCATGTTTCCTTTTTCCAAAACCATATCCGGCACCCAGACGAATCAGGAACGAGTATATGCAGGAGATCAATAACTCCATGTGGAAGTTTTGCATTTTAATAGAGAATCACACTACCACACCTTCCAGTCCTATCGTTCGGAAATGGCGACAAACCGCGTAAAGTAACCTCAGAATAGCCTATATATATATATATATATATAATATATTATATATAATATATATATATATATATATATATATATATATATATATATACGGAAGTGTAAGCATGACGAAGTTACGCGGTTGTGAGGCATGGGATTGTTTAGTTTCGGCCAACATACTAGTAAGACCTTGGACGTTTGTGAACAAACGGGTTTGGGCTATTGATGTTAGTAGTGGCTTGATGGATGTCAGGTTTGCGTTTGTTTTAAACCAACCGTCAGGTGAACGGGCAATTAATAGTTTTTGATTGGTTGCCTGTTTATGAATTCCACTCAAGCCCTATGGCATTGCCGGGTTTTTCTGATCAAATGTTCCACACGTGCTTTCCTCTATCCTGTTGCGTGCCAAGTTTGTTGTTGCATCGATCTCTCCGCAGGAATGTGCAAACAAAGACGTTACGGCGGTTGCAAGTTCCATCCACTTGCTGACGGTTCATGGTCGTGCGCCTACTCCCTTGAGCCGGATCGCATTTGGCAACCTGTTTCCAAAATTTGACTACCTATTTACTGGTACTTGCGTCATTTCCGCGGAGAGGAATACTAATTTCATTAATCTTGAACCGCAGCCCTTATAGTTGGGCAATAGCGGAACTCCTACCAACCACCTGAAATAGCATTGTCCAGAGACATGTCTTCGCGGATGTAGCAGCACTGCTGTCGGTCGAGTGCATGCGCTTCTCAAGCAGGATAATTCAGAAGCTCGGGAATAACATGAACAAACAATGCTTTCATGCTATTGCTATCAGAAATACCGCGTTGGCTAGTCGCTTTTCGAGCGATCCATCCAAGCAAGACCAGGAAATATGCACACATCGCTCGGTAAGTAGCAAAGACGAACAGATGGGAGCAAGTCAGCCTCAAATTTATTTGCTGAGTTCATTGTTTCTCGGAAATTTCTAGGTTCAACTGAGTGCACTGATGTCGACTTACGCTTTACTCGTCTAATCATATTGGGCTCAAAGCGAATACCACTCGCTCCGCATTTGAAAATCCAATGTTTGTGATCTTCGATCAACTTGCTATCATTGTACCAGCTTTGCGTCATTAACATCTTAGTGAACACGATAGTTAACGCAACATGGTTTTATCAATTTACTGTTGCTTATTTCTGGTTATAGGGGCTGTATAGGGGACGCCACTGGATTTGGCGGTTAAAGCTGCGTCACCTTACCTATGCTCGGTATATAAGATGGGTCGAAGTTTATCGCTTCCGGTGTGTTTATTGAGGCAAACGTTGCGTACGGCCCCGCTTGTTTTCTGCACCGAATTGCCTCCGGCTCTGAGCTGTCGGTATCAACGCTGAATAGCTAGGTGAAGTATTCATAACAGAGTAATATTATTCATGTCGAATGTGACATGCTCATTCATGGTGAGCATTGCCATCAGTGTATGTGGTGCAAATACTTTGGAGTGGTTTGCAAGACCGGCTTAACCCCTTGGATTAGGGACGTAGCACATGGATTGTTGCTGGCGCACAGGACCGATTTTCATTGTTTCCAAGGATGACGCACTAAGACCGTCCATCAGTCAAATTGCTTCGCTTAATGTTTCCAAATGCTGTTTTATGCACAAATGCAGGATGCGTAATTGGAATAATGTCACATAGGCAGCATAACCAAAGCACATCAGTCATTTCTGAACCCTTTAATACTACCTGACGTGAGGCACTTCTCTTAGCGTGGAATGCAAATGTGCAGTTGAGACCTGCCCAAGCGGGTGCATTTTGATTCCCCTTATTTGTCGCTAGTGGGACAATTGTCAATAGAGTACTGTATCTAGACGCTTTTCGGCTGAATCCTAATGCTTTCCGCCACGTTTTGATGCGGTTACACAAGGTTGGTTACTATTATGGAGCGCAAACATGTCTAGCCACGTTTAGGCTAGTAGGTCACAATCACACTTTGATGGTGGGCCGATCTCCCTTGCCCTTTTCTATCCGGTCGGTATATTGCGTCGGTTCCTATGTTGCAGTGCACGGTGATGTGGTTAACGGGTTTAAGTGGCTTGGTCTACTGATGGCAAAGCAAATTTGCCTAGATGCTGAGTGGTGTTTGCTGCCGAGTGAAGGAATAATACCTATAGCTGATCCAGTGGAACGAGTAAGGGTTGCTTTGAACGCCGTTGAACTGCACTACCGAGCTAAGCCAAACAAGGAATTCGACGAATAGCCTTGTATAACCTTTGAACTTGGGTAAATGTGGAGCACTCTCCGGAGTTAACAAATCCAGGTAACTATAGAAGACACTGTGCTGTATTGGGGAAAATGGCATATCAATATGAGTTGTAAAAAGTTGAATATGTCTAGATCTAGTAGTGTACGACAGAATGACAGTGGGAAGCAGCGAAAAATCCAGAGTGCACAAATGCGCAATTAGAGGGCCCTTTCGTTCACGGCCAGATCAGTGGACAAAGAGCACTAGGTCAACGGGGATGATGACGGTCGCGTAATTAACCAGATGTGATTATAGCGACTCACTTTTTAAACATGCCGGTCATACGACAGCTGTAATAATAAGACAAAATTGAATAGTTTTAACTTATGTCCTAAAAATTCTCAACAACGTTTTGCTGACGGTAAGTCAGTGAGTTGTTTCGCTACTAGTTTGGACATTATTATGCCCAGGCATAAGTTATGGGCTCTTGGTTGTTTCTATTGTTTGTCGAGTGCAATTATTTTTCTTTCCGCATAGTTTGGAACAAACCTATAATATATGATTGTTTTATTTTATATTACTCTCTGAAATTTTAGTGGCGGAATAAAGATTACTTATCCTCGGCTTGAGAGCATTAGTGGTTACGATTCATTATTTATCTTTGTATATGTATATACAACAGGATATTTGTGCTTGGTTAAAAGAAAAAAAGAACTGCAACATAAAGCACAAAGCAGTTAATTCTTCAAAATTTGATGCAGCGCCATATTCGCATAAAAGCCTGCTTACACCATAATTGTATGTTTACTTCAAATAAATATAGATCAAATGAATTTATAAAGCGTTAACTAAATTAGTAAATTCAAACGTTTTGCCATTTGTCTTTAGCATTCCCCTTTCAATTATACATGGCATTGCAAGCCTTAGGTTATTACGAAAAAGTGTGGATCTTTGATGTTCATGAGGTTAGATGACCCTGGTATACTCAAGCGATTTCAATAATGTTCACTGCTTTACCTACCTATTAGGGTTAGATACAAAGCTGCCGAGCGAAAATAGTTTCAAACAAATCAGTAGCTTGCCGATTACGCGATTCCATTAACTTGAGTGTGACAAGCGCAAGACGCACAAAAATTTGGAGCTCTGAGACTTGTTTTATTTTTCACGTGCAGTCACTTCAAATAATAGATTAGATGCACTGTCCGAATCATTTTCGTGTGCTCCAAAAGCAAAAACACGTTTGCAATCATACCCAGTTTGAAAACTGCAAAACCTTTTAACCATCGAACACATTCAAACTTAAGCGCACAACTTCATCAGTTTGAAACCGACCATACCAATTTTTGTCTCAAATGCAACATTGAGTGCTTTCTAATAATCACGCATGCAAATGATTCGGCTGAGTTTAAAGGCGATTCAAACATGTTGGTACTTATTATCGTGGAACAATTTGGAAACGATCGGGAAGTGCTTATTTCAGGAAATTTGGTGGACGACCGGTTAATATATTTATAGTGATCCACGTTTCGTTTTGTCGCCGCTTGGAATTAGTCAGTGATTTAACTGCTAACTAGTGAACACACGAAACCGTTAATGAAACCCGCTCCACCGTAATTCAAGTCAAATTGAAAATATACGACGAATTTGATTGGTACGAAGCGAATAACTTGGGTTGAAGTGCCTTCATTTTACTTGGAGGGCATTCACCAGGGAATAGCATAAAGGATCTGTTCAACATAGGTGGTCTGAAAGAAGCACTTATTATGGGTAGTATGACTAACTGCGTTCAACAACGTATGTGACACATATATGAAGATAGGTATATAGGCTATCACGCCGGCAAAAGGCGCACTACACATTGGCCTAAGTCTCGGCTACCGGCGGATGGGTGTGAATAACTGGCTCTCTTGTGACTTTTAACACACGTTAAAGAAGGAGCTTGAGATTTACCCGGATCTTTTCGCGATATTTAGGTGGGATTTACAGTGAGTACTCAACCATTTAATATATGATCCAGGGTGCATCTCCGTAATCAACAATCACATGAACAAACTGGAAGGGGTGAAACTTTTGAAGATGTGGCGGGTTGTTCAAATCAGCCAGCAGGTAATTTATGCAAGCATCGTAGTCCACAGACAAAACATGCGCTAAATATATTAGTGTAACCGCACGTTAGGTCTCTGTATAACCAACAAGGGTGCACTGGACCGTAACAGTTCAAAAGACACCTGTTACCTAGGCGGTATTGAAGCAGTGGCTAAGTAGCGAAAACACTGGTGGTCACATGTTTACCCGAATGGACACTTGCAACAACCCCTGATAACCTGTACTTATGTGGCATGGCGGCCGCGTTCCGTGGCAAGAAGTGAACAGGTGCGATTTCAAACGTGTCAGTTCTGAATACACTACCGTTGATTGGGGAAACATCTCACGTTGTTCAATTGCGTCATAGGCATAACTACGTCTTTTATCTTGGGTTTGATTTATTGCAAACAAATTCCCCATAACACAATCTGGTAGTTTTCATTAATAGTGCACTTTACTGTTCAAAGCAGTCAGAGGCAGCTGCAAAGTGAGCCACCCAGAACGTCGGCTAGCTGCGATAAGCATTCGGAAGGTTCTATCCATCCAACTTCCTAATGATGCACCATTCTTACGTGCGTCCTCACGTTAAATACGCCATCCAAGATTGACAATCTTGGTTGAAGCGCAACTTAGAAGTGCTAGAGAAAGCCCAACGCTGGACCACAAATAACGTGAGCGGCCTACGAAATCTGTCCTAACATCAAAGGCTGAAGTCATAGGGTTTTTAGTGGTCGCTACCGAAGGCTACGCGGCGATCTCATATTACTCTACCAAATATTGCGTGAACATATTCACGTATGCCGTCACTCGTTGAAAGTCAGCCATAACAGCAAGCTCAGATGCAACCCCCTGAAATTGTGTGCACAGTATAGCCGCCTGGAATGACGGCGTAATTATATTACTCTTCAGGTTTTGCAGCCCTGAAACTCCCTCCCAAACTTCGTTGTTTCCTCATCCACCTCTGATGGAGATGAGCAGTTCGGATTAAATCGGTTTGCTGGCCATACATTTGTGTTTTGTATATTGATGCTGTTCTGTGAGTGGAAGTGAGGTAAAGTAACTGCTCAACCAGCCATGGACCACGCTCTTGACAGGCGTCAAGGTCTGCGCTTGAATCACGTGATGTGTCAGGAGTTAGCAACGCCAAACATGTTTAGAAAGCTGCATGCATGGACCATTCACAGTTAACGCGTACTCTTGCACTCTTGTTTTGTTCCTTTAGCTGATTTGCAATTGTTCAAGACGATAGGTAGGCATTTGTGCGTGCGTGCCATCTTGGATTCAAGTTTATATACTTGTAGACGGAGTGGAGTATTTTTATGGAGAATATGATTTGCTTGATGAGGTTCTTGATTCCCTAATCGATTTGGTTGACTCGAGAGTTAGGGAGCCGTGCACCTGTATTCCAGGCAGAATTTTGATAACAGGTTGTGATCTCAAGTAACCTGTCGGTTTGTAGCGATCATTGCAACGGAATCGGTGAATTTTCTAATCTACTTCTTGTTTGTCCATTCTAGGTTCTACGGGCCCTAAAAACATTGAAGTTACGGACTTAGAATAAAAGCACAGGTAAAGTTTTGTCAAAGCAACTGATTAGTGGAAGTAAATGTACGTATATTAAGTTTTGTTTTTAGTCCAAACATTTTCTTGGTCCCATGTAATTAATAACCTGCCAACCATCATGATGGACTGGAGACATGATATCACCAACAAGTTTTTGAGTAACGTTAAATCCTCCTAATTTTTCTGAACGACAATACTGATTCACTGATCGTGTACAATGAAGTGTTATGTGAATTGAAGGCGGCACCGCATAGCTTGTGATGTTACATTACTTGTGCCCTACAACCTTTTTCAGAGGACGTAACACCAGAAACAAAGGCTTCTAGAAGAAGGCTTATTTCGATACATACTCGGATTATGCTTCATGACGCTTGCGGAAATTTGTGCTGATTCCGAAACCCGATTGCATCAAGTAAATTAAGTCACACCCTTATATCGATTGACGTTTTATTTGTTATCAAAGTATCTAACACAATCAAAACAGTAGTACATATTGTGTTGCGTCCTAGTGATGCACGGTAGTTAGTTTACAAATCAAGGCGGTGCACATATAAAATAGACGCCGTAGTGCAAAAAAAGCCAAATGTAAATATTTTCAACCGTGAGAGTACATTGGGTCTGTAAGAGGAACATATTGCTACTGACAACACCTTGAATGCTAGCGTCATCTTCGGGTTTGGCTAAAGAAACATTATAATCCTACGATTCTATGATCACTAAAATTTTCTATATCACGTGACGCTAACCTGTATAATTATGTAATGATGTTGTCGGAAGAGCCGTTGCCGTGAAGTGTTCTTCTGAGTGTTTTGAGTGTCCTGTGTACCAAAGCTATTTTGTTGATAGCCTTGCTTTAGGATAATATTCATCACGTGGTTGGTGTCGAGTTTCTTCTAGGTTCGGCAAATAAATGTACCATAGCGTTTGTCAAATTATGAACACATGTCCGTTTTGTTTGTTTTTTAATATTTGTTATTGGTATAAAAAGCAGCCATGCATGTAGAACTTGGTAGCATTTTGGTCCTCATGAATAAGTATGTATCACCTCAATCTCAGATTCATATCGAAGCAGCATAGTAAACTTAGCAGAATTAAGTGTAATCGTAGCCATTTTTTGCGAACATAAATTTTTACGAAAGGAAACAGTAGAAGCTAACTGAACCATTGCCACATAAATTTTTGGCGTACCGAAACAGTGTGATCAAGGGAGCTGTGTATTAATCCTAAAGAGCACAGTAATAACGCAGTCGTCTATTGCAAAGCAAAGTCAATGTATCAAAGTCAATGTAATATAATACCAGCATTTCTTTTACGAAACCTTAGCATCGTTTGAAATGGCTGCGTACAGGCATGCGACTTCTAAGACACAGAAACAGTTTAGTTCGGTGACGTTTCCAGTGATCCTTCTAGCAGAAACTGACTTCAATTCAACCGAAGAAACAATTGTGATTTCATGCCTCAATTCTTGACACAAGGTTGATGCTACAGGTCCCGAAAAGTAAAACATTTACTGGCTAGCTTATTGAGGTTACTGAAAGTAACAATTTGCTATACATAACATACTCAAATGTGCAGTTCGTTAAGTTCCCTGTAAAAGCACAACTTGCTAATAACGCTCTTTGCTCGTGGCAGAAGAGGACATATGAAAGGTACACCGGTCACCGCAATTATCTACAAACCTACATTTTGCTATTTCAGCTTTTTAGTATTTCGACAAATATTGTGTTGACTCGAGTAAACAGTTATACAGTCACAGTCTAGTGTTACAGGTTAGCTAAAGGCAGCAACGTTATGAAACATAACTAATTCGGTTTTGCTTGCCCGTAAAATCATTATGTTATCTCAATTGACGTGTGTGATGAGAAAGAGCTAAATTTGTTATTAGGCTGTGAGATATATGTTTAGCAGTTATTCCTTCGTCAAATCATTTACTTTAACAAGACAAATATTTTGTTAAGTGCAGATCAAATATTCAACAGACTGTTATACTCGCTGCTCATGTGTGTTTGTGAAATAAAACGT